>JASANE010003091.1:0-52831 GCA_030248225.1 Trileptium ribeirensis
ATTAATCGCCCTCAGCTGCGTTGTCAGTAGTCTGCCTTTTGCGCCTTGTGTTCTTCGTAATTGTCTGCGTACTAATCTATTTATTTATTTAAATTTTTGTGGTTCACTTGTTTCTCCTAGTGGCACTTCTTCTATCCGGTGCCAGATACTGGCACGACTATTGTGGAACCACATATGATGCGAGGTACAAACTACTACTATCAGTTACTAAGCTATGTCGATTTTGTCTGCTCTCAATGAGTATTATGACAGATTTATTATTCCAAACACCTATTTTTCACTTGTAACATTTGACGTTATTCGACTAAGTTTGATATGTTAACTGAAACATAAATTGACACAAAAGAATATAAAGCGATAAAAACATAGATATTCATTTTTTGGCGAGTTAGTGCATTTGACATACTGAAATTGAAACATTTTATTAGTTTTGTCCCCTGGTAGGTCTTTTTCACACACTGATTCCAAACTTACACGACTGTAAAGTTGTGGTATTCATGACAAGGTAATTAGTAGGAAATGGAACCTTGTTCATTAGCTATCATTTTTGTGTTGATGTAGAGAAGAAATCCTCTATTTTTTTGAACCGCCTGATTTTAATGGTAAAGAAAAGAATAAATCTGTATTGCAACCTAAAAATAGAAAACGTAAACTTTGGACCTGTGAGAGATTCCAAACATTACGGTAGCAAGAAGCTGGATTCAACCCCTGACCACAGGTTTCATACGCTTTTTATTTTGAATTGCATTAAGTGAGTTTTAAAGCTTTATTGGCATCAGTTCGTAAACCAAAATATCCGTTATATTTAAATACTAATTATACATGAAAATGAAAGCTGCGTACAGTGTGGCAATGTCGTTACTTACCGTTTTCCCAAACTTTAGGCCCTGCGAGGGCCATAGCGTAACTGGTGCATCAACTTCTTTCGTAGCAGTAGGTCATTTCTGCACCTATGGTACCGTTTTTGTGAACCCTGCAGAGATGAGGCATTACTTGAATCGGTTGAATTGCACCGACGGTCGTTCTTACGCTTACCGTGCTCATACCTGGGCTATTTACATATACGTACATATATATTTATTCATCCATTATAAAATTGCTTGACCTTTATGTAGCGTATACATGCAACACGGAATCCTAGAGGACAAATTGTGAACAAAAGGTTGTATTATATGCTTAGAAAGAAAAGCACACAGACGTAGATTAATATGTTGGGATTAAATAGATGATGCATAGCTAGTGTATTTGTTCCATTGTTCATGATAATTTATTAATCTAGGAGAGTTATCCAACTAAGAATTATGAAGCACTGTATGCTTCGTTGGTCACAACTGTAAAAGGTACAGAACAGATGTAGATGAAATTTACAACTAACAACTAGCTTAATATTTTTCTATTTTCAGCACGATTTGTCTAGATATTGATAATAATATTGCTTGCTGCTAAGATAATTGACGCGGCCTTCTAGTAGTACGATTAATCTTCTCATTTTTAAACTAAAGTAGTGTGTGACGAACCGTAGGGCTTGTCCTACCACATTTTTCGACCACAGCTGCAAGGTTTTCAGTTAGTGCTAAACTTGCAAAATAATGGAACAATTTGCGAAAATGGAGCAATTATTCGGGAAAAATTACTGGTTGGCCGATTGAAGCATGCTCTATGCTTAGGTCGTCTTCTTACGCCAAAGGAATTTATTAACCTTACGCCTATGATAAAAGTTCTTCATAGTGCTTTATACGTTAGCACATTCTTAGTGTAGGAACTAATTTTTATAATTTTTGCAATCTTTTTGCCAAGCTGCAAACCTGCAAATCTTCTCATTGCACAGTAGTATCAGCTTTAGTGTTGGCATTGTCTCACTGTTGAAAAACAATACATCTACGACAAATAATTATTATTCATTTTTTGCAATCTTTTTGCAAAGCTGCAAACCTGAAAATCTTCTGGTCAGATTTAGTAATATAACTTAATATTGGCATTTTCTCACTACTGAGGACGATGATATTAAATAATTATTATTAATTTTTGCAATCTTTCTGCAAAGCTGCAAACCTGAAAATCTTCTGGTTAGATTTAGTAATATTAGTTAATATTGGCATTATGTCACTGTTGAAAAACAATACACCTACGAGAAATAATTATTATTCATTTTTTGCAATCTTTTTGAAAAGCTGCAAACCTGAAAATCTTCTGGTCAGATTTAGTAATATAACTTAATATTGGCATTGTCTCACTGTTGAAGAACAAAACATTTACGAGAAATAATTATTATTCATTTTTGCAATCTTTTTGCAAAGCTGCAAACCTGCAAATCTTCTGGTCAGATTTAGTAATATAACTTAATATTGGCATTGTCTCACTGTTGAAGATCAATACATCTACGAGAAATAATTATTATAAGCTTCAAAGAATGTTGCTCCCCTGGTATCTGTTTTGTACCATAAATAAATATTAAGATTTGTATGATACGCTGATGAAAGAATTTACAATGATATAAACATAGGAATTTATAATGATAACCGGATGTCAATACTTTGGAGAAAAAATTTGCATATTATATAAATAGACGTAGACACAGATTGTATTTACAAATAAGGATTTCATCAAAGAAAATTTAAATTAAATTCTCACAAGTCTGGAGCTCGCTACAGCTCAAAATTGGAAGCTCTAAATCAGAACAGAATCTGTTCAAAATTACAGACTTTTCTTAATATCTAACTTTAAGTTATTCAGAATAAGCTGAGTTGACATTTAGATTATAGCTATCGTTCGGTAAAACAATATTTTCAAAACTCTGAATAGTGTTAAAATTGTTAGATTGACATTATAAGAAAAAACTTCTAAGAAAAAAATTGGCTGAGATTTGTATAAATGGCGTTTAGCTTTTGCATCTTCTAACTGAAAGCTGATATTAAAAACATATACTTAGGCTAATTACATTTCCAAATGCATCTGTAACCGCCGCATTGAAATTATTTTGTGCCTTCCAGTCACCGTTTTAGCTTTGCAACGTGGGCGCGATAACTAAAGTAGGGCATGTTATTTTAGAGAAAGTTTTACGGTCTATTTCCGGCGCCTTCACGTCCTTTAATAGGAAAGCCGCTTGTATTAATTATAATTTCGCTCAGCCTTTTTTTTCCAATGATTTATATCGAATAATTTTAGCTGGAGTCAGCGCCATCAACGGCAGCTGTAAAGGCTAAAGCTTCGTTTAGAAATATTAGCTTCATGTTATTATTATATTGGATCACTATATTAACGTAAACTTTATGAAGACATACCGCGTTCTTGACAGTCAAGTTTCGGAGTAATTACCTTTTTAATTATAACTAAACTACCAGATTATTGTATAACTGTTGATATGATTTAACGATTTTGCATATTATGTACATTGTCTATTTCACGATTAGATATGTCAAGTTAGTTGTTCTGTTAGTAATTCTATTTGTCGCAACACGTACAGGTTCTTTCGTTTCAACTTCTGACTCAATGTTTATTTCTTTAGCTGAAAGAAAAATATTTATAACATCCCCATGAGTTAACTAACTATCATTATTACGACGCATTATATCATTGGCTAAATACCATTGTTAAATTGCTCAAAACTGCTAATCGGATGCCAAAATTGACATGTTTTAGAGTATAAGTATATCATGAACTTTGCAGTAGCCTTTATTTGAGTAATCCAGAATTTGTGATAGATACTAAAGTCTTATGGTTCATTTATTTCACTTTATCTAGAGACATTCAACACATCGAGCCATAACTTTCCAGTAATATATTTCCAGTTGCCTAGAAATCCTGTATAAAGTCGACTGGCCTGATAGTCCCATGCTATATGTTTCCCTTCATACAACTGGTGCTGTAGCTGAATTATTTCTCAATCTTAAAATTTTATTTTCGGGAAAGACTCTAAAAGACTACTATACAAATGTAAAAATGTAGTCATTGTTAAAGTCATAAAGTCAAACATGGCGGCAGGGGGGTAACCCCCTGAGGTCCGGATCCCACCCCCCCCCCCTCCCCCCGAGGCCGAAAAGCCAGGGGGGTTTACCCCCCCTGGGTTGGGGTGACCGTAGGGGGCTTGGCAACTCCTCGAAGGTTGTCGAAGTAGGACCTTAGTGCAAAACCTTGCGCAAAATGCGCCTGCTTGTTGCTAAAGGTGCATGTGCGGCCATAAATTTATGGAAAGCTTTTTTGTTCACGACATCATTCCCTGAAGTAAAAGTTAATCGAATTATACTTTTTATTACTTAACACTTATATTTAGACATTATGTCTGCTATGGTCCCGGTGGATTACCCGAACCGCCAAACAGCCGCGCCCCCGCCTGGCGCCCCGTGCTCCGCGGGAGCTTTCTTATGGGTGGGACTCAAAACCCCCCGCCTCGCTTTGAGGCCGGACCCTAGTGCAGAAACTGAACTCATAGGCGAAAAATATGGCTGCTAGGACCAGAAAAAAGGTCCTCACGACAAACCCCCCTAGGAAAATTTGGCCGGCCAAGGATGGCCGCGACCCCCGCCCCGTGGGGGGCCTGTACCCCCTGGCATGACCGACCGCCATCATGTATGGTTAAAGCTATTCTCTCTGTCTTTGCTTGCGTCATCTGGAATGCTACGTAAAACGCTAACGATATTTTTGGCCTATGCTGCCAATGGGTAACAATGCAGTTCAGTTTGTAATGTACACTACGACTAAACACCGAGAGAGCGCATATAGCTAACGAAAAAATGCTGTTTTATCTAACGTATGCTTCCATCAGAAAATTTACTGAACATTAGGTAACAGGGCTCCAGAGGTGTGATGGAAAACGTACAACACCGCTAGCCACATTTATGTCTTAACCCTAAGTGTGCAAAAGAACCCTAGCTTATAGTGGTTAACAGTTTTCGTTTGTGATTGCGGACAATTATGTGTTTATCAACGCACCAATTCTTAGTATGTATTTGCAATCGTCGCAGGTGCTTGCGCGACCTCAACATTGACGCGCTTAACGATCAGATATTGCTGTAAGTATTTAAAATTTTATGGCTACGCGGGTCCACCGAACCTGCTCATTTTATAATTGTATGTTCACGACTTATCATCGCATACTATGGCCAACATATATTTTCTTAATTTTTCAGGAACAGATAAAACTATTAATGTTCAATCCTAGTTTCAGAACATAATAATATACAGTTACAATATATTTATAGTGTAGCTATTCAGTTTAATCTTTAATAAATTTGATCGAAATATCTATTGTGTTCCATAACATGATTGAAATAATTTGACACTTCTGTACTACTACAAAAAAGGTCAGGTATGTCATCAACATCTGTGGAGCCATATTACCACAAAATAATTGATGAAATTGTTGATTTGGCTGCGATAAACAACCATCGCGAAGGCAGTGAAGAAACGGCTATTGGATTTTGCAATGACAGTTCGACATTTTCACAAATCGAATACCTTGTTTCACTTTTAACGATTATAGTAATATCGTTTGGTATCGTTGCCAACTGTGCCAATCTTGCAGTATTCTGTCACGATTACATGCGCAAGTCTAGCTTAATCAATTGGTATTTAGCCGGATTATCCGGAAGCGATCTCATTGCATTGATATGCAGCATGTTCAACTTTCCACTTCCGCGAATTGCTGAGCACAACCGGTATCTGCGCTTGGCAACGCTTGCCACGCAAGCAATGTACTTAACGTATCCAATGTGCATTATGGCACAAACGAGCTCTGTTTGGCTAACAGTGTGCGTTTCGTGGCATCGTTTTGTTTGCGTACAATTTCCATTCTCGGCTCATCGCTTCTGTAATCGTCGAATGGTGAAAACTGTAATCGGTAGCGTGATTGTATTTTCAGTCATTTATAACTTACCAAAATGTGCCGAGTTGAATATCATTTTTTGCTATTCGTCTCTTTATGATGGCCAATTGGCGTTTGCAAACCCGGGTAGCATTCGCACCGATCTCTACGTTCACATTTATCTCGGATGGATGTATATGTTAGTAATGTTGCTGATTCCGTTTATTCTTCTTATTATAATGAATTCGTTCGTAATTGTGTCGGTTCATCGAAGCCGCAAACGAAAAGAAGAAATGGCCCTCAGTGCGTGCCAGGAGTCTCGTGATGAAGCTCGTAAAGAACTAAAAACAACGTTTATGCTCGTCGGCGTTGTCTTTGTATTTTTAGTATGCAATGTTCTGGCACTGCTCGCTAGTTTCCTAGAAATTGGGTTTCTTGACGACAGTTCGTCGGGTTCCGGACGCTCTGCGGCACAACAACTTTACACATGGATTGTTGATATTAGCAATACTCTCGTCTTGCTCAACATGAGCATCAACATTGTGATATATGTGGCCTTTTCTGATAAATATCGATCGCTGTTAGTTTATTATGTCCAGCTTATATACGATCGCCGTGCAGCAAGGACTGCTCTAATGACAAAGTTAGACATCACTGCTGGTTTGCTCTAAGAATGCAAATATTTTTAGCGCAAACTTGGTACGAATATCTAATTGGTTACGTTCCGTGTTGGGCGTTATAATCAAGGAAATCGATCACAGATCTCTTACGAAATTGTTCGAAAATTCTGACAGATATATGTAAATTTTGGGAATTATACTTTAAATGTATATTTATATATTTTATTAATGCCGTAGCTTATAATTGTTAAAGGGCAATGAGCACCATTGGGCATTAAATTATCATTGTATGGCTTATATTACTCTGCCATCATCAAAAGTGCAGTGTTCACGTTTTATCACTGTATGAATTACGCAATTTCATTTCTTCAGATATATAAATGTGTAGTTCGCTCATTATAGTTCTATCAGAATGCACTAAAGTACAGTTTTATATGGTACTTCATACCAGCTACAGCTTATGCAACGTTTACGTTATAAAGGACCCCCATATGGAGGGTTGTCTTCACTCGGTGTTTATGTCACTATTCATTATATGGTGTCTTGGACATCTTGTCGTAATATAAACAATAGCCATATTTAGACATTATAGTGACGTTGATGATGTCTCATACACAATCTATTTCACTATATATTTTATGTATGTACCGTATACTATTGGATGGTGTGGTATGAACCATTGGGAGCCAAAACTTTCACATGCGGACCTTCCATAACGTAAACGCCGCATTAGTTCAATCAAAAGTAGCGATAATCCAGATAGCATTACACCGGAATAATTTTGATCTTTAAATCAGTTTAACCTAAAAAATTTTCTGAAAAAAACTAGATTAGAAAAACCAAACTAGAAAATGAAAGTTAGGTAATATTAACCCTTTCGTCTTTTGGCTCCGAGGCTTTGGGAGACTAAGCCATAAGTGTGGTTCGTCGGCTTAGTGGGGCAGATGGTCGGTGGGAAGGGGGGTGGTGGCGTTGGATAGAGGTATAATTTTGAATTTCCTAGGTGCTAAAAATTTTCCCAATTTTGCAAAATTCTCTCATTTTTACCAATTTGCAATTTTTCCTAATGTCCCGCCGAACGTATCGACCACTCTATTTAGGAGCTATCACCAGTTCCTCAGGGAATCTCGCATGACGAGCGATTAAAAACATGAGGAAACATGTGAAACGCGATAGGCAACTCTCTGCGCAATCTAATCTGGGACAAAAGTGTCACTTTATGCCTGAAAGGGTTAAACTACACTTTGTGCTTTGCATAAGTCGTATATATTCTTCCTAAAATACAACTGTTTTAATGAAAATATAATTTCTTACCTCATAAATGCATTCTGTCAAGGGCTAACTCAATAAAATGGTCAAGAACATGCCATATATTTAGCAATCTTTAGTTTAATTGTTGCACAATGTTTGTATGATGTCAGCGTGCCGATTAAGTTATTTCGATGAGGTCGCCAGCATTGATTTAAAAAACTATTTCAAAAACATTATACATTTTATATTACCACGGTAAGACCTTGCTGACTTCTTCTAATCTGAGACACTGACGACCTGGATTTGCGACATTTTCGGTTCCACCTGCTATATACAGGGTGTTCCATAAGTAAGTTTCCCACCTTGAACCTGCTTAGATTTCTAATCAGTTGACCAATTCAAATTATGTTTTATCATGCTTTATCATACCTAACTTTTATCATACTCAATATTATACTTAATCATTACTACGATAATGGCGCAATATCACTTGCCGTTTAAAGACAGAATCCTAGCTATTCGATTATACCCTGAATCCAGTAATGCTGCCGGTGTAGTTCGATAACGGCACCATTTTGCCGACTCTCTTCCACCTTCCAGCCCAGCTATTAGATCGCTGAATTGTAAATTTGACAGTACCGCATCTGTGTCAGGCCTGTCACGTTCTTGGTTGAAAGGACATGGGTTGCATGGGTTGAAGAGAAACTGTTGCAGTGGCAGCAAAAATCACTCAAGCACCTATCGATTGAAACTGGGCTATCAAAAGCCACAAGTTACCGTATTGTCAAAGGTCTAGGACTGAAGCCATTTACCCAAAAGCTGGGGCATCAAATGAACGAAGACGATTTTGATAGCAGAATTGAATTTGCAGAATCCTGGTTGAGAAAACTGGATGAGGACTCAGAGCTCGCAGATCGGGTTATTTGGTCTGGCCAAAGCACTATTAAATTGAAAGGACATGTTAATCATCACAACTTTCGTTATTAGGGATATGAAAATCCTCATGAAATTGTTGAGCATAAACAGCACGCTCGGACGCATCGAACCATTCTTCTTGGATGAGACTGTAACTGAGGACAGTTATCTGGAAATGTTGAACCAGCGGTTCCTGCCGGCTTTTATGCAACTTCCCAATAGTGACGAATTCTTTATTAAACAGAACGGTGCTCCGGCCTATTACGCAAAGCGGGTTGGAGAGTGGCTTGATGAAAACTTCGCTTATCGTTAGATCAGAAGACGTGGCCCCACTGAATGGCCCGCACGCTCGCCTGATTTGTCACCGCCGGGTTTCTTTCTCAAGGGCGTATTGAATCAGAAGGTCTACAGCAGATCACCAAAGACAATTGAAGAAATCAAGAACTATTTGGCTGAAGAACTATCTATTATGAAGCCAGAGCTGCTCAAAAAGTATGCCGATCTGTACGTTATCGTCTTGAGGAAATCATTCAACTGAATTAGTCCTTTAGGTGAGAATTGATGTTTTGTGCACTGAAGTAAAGTAGTTGTTTATTTGCCATCAAAATTATATTTTGAATCGCGTTGTGGTTGTTGAGCAATTAGGCTACAACAGGGAAAATTTACTTATGAACCCCGGTATACAAACTCATGTTGATGTCTAATAAGTAATACAGAAGTTTATCTTTTTTATCCGGAATGCGGTGCATATTTTAAATTTTCCAATACAGCACAGTTACAATTAACACTTTGCCCGATGATGCATAGCATTCTGTGGCGCTTGCAAAAAAGCTTTTGAACGAAGCTTTCCGTCAGATTTCACTCCGTTGTCGACAACATGCATGCCTATAGGGGAGAAGGCGATTATCCCCATGAGGCTCTGACCACCCTCTCTCCTCGAAGCAATGCCTATCACCTGTGAGGTAGGCAGGTTCCTTTTCCCCTGAGGCTCGGAATGCGCGCGGACCTTTTTGTAAAAATAGGCAAAATTGAGGGAAAATAAGACAAAAATGGGAGATATTGCCAAAACAGGGCAATATTGGAAAAATTAAGGAAGATTTGGAGCCCCAAAAAATTTCGAATATTTATTTGCCCCTGAGTACCTCGCCTTACCTCCGCCTACCGGCTGATCCGCCTGGGTAGGATCTCTCCCAATGCACCCTCTATTCTTTCCCGCGACCTCGGACCTGCTACATGTATGGCCAACGGCTATATCCGTTTAATAAATTAGAAATTTAGAATCCGGCAAAATGCCTCAGAAGGCTATAGTAGCGAACAAAAAATGACGGTGAAGATTAGTAATTGCGTCGGTTAAATTAAATATCGGAAAAAATTTAACACAATATGAAGCAAGTAAGCCGGTTTACAACTAGATATTAGCACTTTTGCAAACAATGGTGGTAGCATCTAGTCAAACCTAAGTATGGCATTCTGATAGGATAAAACTAAAAGCAGCTAAATTTGTGTATTTGTTGATGGGACGTTTGAAGATATTTTAGGCACAACATAAGCTGCCACCTAACATCAAGGGCAACAAGCTATTTTAATTGACGTTTATCAATCCCCCAACTGTGATGATATTTTTATATCATGAACATATACAAATTGAGGACCATATAGCTTAACTAGTTATGATTTACTGTATATACTGTTCAAAGCTGAATTATAGGAAGGTGATGGCATAGTAAAGATGCAAAATATGATTATTTAGCTAAAATTGTCATGTAAACAGCACTTTTCTGCTAACAGAGACAACATAAATTTTCATTGTTGAGCGGGAGGGTGCTCGGGAAGAACAGCTGCTTACCACAGGAATATTTTTTATATACTTATATGTAGTTCCACAGTCTAGCTTACAGTAAGTGTAAATAAAAAGTGCTGTGATACTCATTAGGTTTATTATCTCTAATATGTCTCAACTGTCTAAACAAATCTTAAACAATAGAATCTATTTGTACATGATGATGAGTTGCGTTGTGATAAAATTGTCAACGTTTTACCATGTTTAATATGTAAAGGTTATTTATTGGCGAACGTTTTCAAAGTATTTATATATACCTATTTTTTTGAGCCAAACGTTTTTAAGAAACTAATAGAAGCAGATAAAGCTTAAAGTGGCCGAAATTTATAAGTCGATATACAATTTTGTATGCCTATGTGGTGCGTTGAAAATATTACATAAATTGAAATAAATACTTAATGATATTTTTATAAAAGATTATTTATGCTTTGTTGTCATGGGCATATTAATCCTTCGGTAGGCACAGTGCTGGACAAAGTAGAGAACGATTACTGGCGAGTGAGTCGCGAGTAAGAAGCGAGTTAATATCAATCAGATTGCGAGTGGAATGCTAGGGTCATTTATGAGTGAAATTCTACAAATGAATCTGAATGAACAGCGACTGTCATTTTATAGTTGAATTGGATTAAAAATATGGAATGCCAAAGATTAATTTGTACTTTTGTTTTATCTTGATAAATAATCGATAATATGGGCCACAATATGCATAGCCACTTTTGGTAAACTAACAACTTATCTCAACGGCTGTTTATTTTAAAAGAAATTTGAAAATGCGAGCAATTTTCGATTGCGATTAATTAGCGAGTAAAATGTAAGAGAAATTGAGTAGAAAGCACTGAAATCTATGTTATTGGGATGTTTATTTAAGGAAAACAGCTAATGTGCAAACATTTATTCAGAACTTACAAGTACACTAATGAATGTTGTTTGTTCGGTGACATTCACCAACCATCGCTTTTTAATGAAAATAATTTGAGGTTATTTTCAAACCTCGCGAGCCTGTACTTGTACGTATTAAACTGTTTACCAAGGAACGTGTTGGGTTAATGCTATATATGCATTCTAGCTATCGAAAATAACTACTATCAACATAAAAATCTTCAAGTCACGTGATTTCAAATTATTTATAATATCGAACAAAACTCTAAGCCGTTAGGCCACCAGTACCTTTCTTCATACCTCGCGAAGGCTTGTTCTGCATCGCAGTTAATCGTTCATCGCCTTCCAAACGGATCGAAATCAACATCAAAATCGGCGCTGCCATGTCGTCAAATTCGCGATCCATTTCTTGACGCATTCGATCAAATACGCTTTCCATGCCGCGAGCGCCGAAACGATCGTATCCTCCACGGCTATCATCCAAAGTATCGTACCATCGGTGTCCGGCGTCAAAAGGATCACCGTGGTGACGACTATGGTGTTTTCGGTCACCGTGCTGGTGATCGTGATGGCTACTGCTACCGATGTCATAGTCGTCATGATGACGTCGACCATGGGTAACATCGTGATGATGATGATGGTGATGCCCACGCTCTCGTGAGCCTGAGCGGTGATGCCGACGGCTCTCGAAGCCTGAACGGTGATTTCCACGCTCTCGTGAGCCTGAACGGTGATGTCTCCGCTCTCTTGAGCTTGAACGGTGATGTCCACGCTCTCGTGAACCTGAGCGACGACGGTCGAATTCTCCGTCATCGGTTCTCCATTCATCACGATTGTGGTGGTGGTCTCGATGGTGGTCCCCGCGGTATTCAGGGTCATTGCTGCGGTCATGGTTGAAGCCGCGATCCCTATCGGTGTTCGGATAACGTTGCCTGTCGTCGTACCGACCATAGTCTGGCTGCCTGCCCCAGTATTTATCACTGCCGCCGCGTAAAATCCGACGATTGCCTAAATTTTTTCAGCAAATACTGTTAGTTATTTAGTATGCACTCAGGGTCGGTTAACAAGTACTAAGTACACAGCTGTACATTTTAGTATTGACTTCTAAATCACCTTTGGTTTATTGTTTAATTCCGTAATTTTGAGAGTATTTCTCAATGTATCTAAATGACCTATTAATCAAGGCGTAAGTATTCTAAATGTGTAATAAATTTTATCTCGATAGTAAGTTCGTCCAATGTTTATTTACTCATATAGACTAACATTTCCGCCGCTATCTAGCAACCGTTTTGTTTAAAATATAATGCTAACACCACGCCGTTGGTTTTAGTTATCGCTTCCGTGGAAGCCCAAGATATGGTACACGTAATCAGTTCCCCAGAAGACGAGTGCAACGAAAAAAATTTACCGTTCTATTTGGTCGGGTAGGCTCGTCGCTAGTAAGGGGGCATCCAGATAAGTTCGCCGGTCTGAACATGGGCACCCGCATAGTGATTTACTAACAGACGCCCGTGTTGAGCTTAGATCACAACTGATACAGTATTCCATGCAGCTTTATAGGGTATCGAACCCGTAGAAAAATCAGAAGATTTTACTGAAGTTCGTTAGACTAATCAAAATCAGGCTGTAACAGCGGAAAAGTTGTAGGCACATATATATATTACCTGAGCCAAATCCAGCACCAACTGACAGAACAGCTGTTTCCATAAGCGAGTTTTTAAATATTTATATATATTAGATATCGCACCAGTTAATTCATCAGTTACAGCGTATCATGTAGTGTAACAAACTTTAAATAAGCTTTAGGGGTGAATTATTTCATAGAACAGCAAAATAGCTGTTAACAGTCATGAAATGTTTGTTAATCGGTTCATAGCGGAATAATACCAGTGAAGAAGTCATAAAACATTGCTTAATGTAGTATCAAATCCTGGTCAAAAGATTCATCTAATTTGCTTAAATTGTTTGGCGGCTACAAGTAACCGTAACCGTTAGGTCTGTTTTAGACTACCAAATTCCAAGTAACAGAAACAGTGTATGCCCAACATTTTTTGAATGTATATTTTTAATCGTTGTTACATTGTTTGAGGTCGGAAAAGGCGAGTTTTTTTACATTTGCTTCAATTTATGATTTGTAGCTATGTGAAACACACCCATATGCTGAAACGAATAAGATTTCACTTAAACTTTTTGGTGATCTAACCACAGCCGGTCGTAATAGCTTTCTTGACAGATCGACTGACGGATAGGCAGTACAAAGTTTAGCAACCAAGCCAATATCACCCAGATTGTACATTTTTCCTGAGCACATTGGCTTAATATTGAGGAGTTTAGCTCGTTATTGTTCGTAAATAAACAAAACATACTATATATTTCTCACCTCTATCGTAGTCGTCACTTGGATTCATGACAAACGTTTAGCTAATAATGTATATGCACAAATAATGCAGAACTGAAATCATTTAACGATGATATAGCACATACAGTGTATGAACTTATTAGTGGCATTTTGATCTTTAATGAACATTGTTGCGAAATTGCATAACGTTGCGAATCGATGTGTTAGTTTAGCGTCGTAGTGCAATGAAGCAGGTTGTTACATTGAGAAATAAGCTTAATAGAGTAAATCCGGTCGCATTACCACAGCAAAGTTCCGAGATTTAAATATGAAAACGTGATTCCGACGCATATACAAGTTCAAAAGTTCCTATAACGCTTAGTTTACCAGAGAGCGCACCAATGCTGCATAGTAAGTAGCTGAAATTACACTTCATATACACATAAGTATCTATATATAATTGTGTATAGTCAAATCTAATTCGCTTGTGTTTAAGCATCATAACGAAATTCGGATTTGCACTTTCGAGTCTTGAAAAACTTCTAATTAGATATGAAAGCTGATATTGATCAGTCAATATATCAGTCATAAAAATCACAAACTCTTGTTTTCCAGCTGTTCCAGTTGACCTACAATAAGTAACAGCATTTGGGTTTACTAGTACAACAGTTTGCATTTGATGTGACATAGTTTCAAACGTGCTCTTTCTGTCTAACATGCGGCTAAACCCCAAGAATTTGCCAGTAAATCGACTCCAATTTGGGTGCACGCAAAGGTCCTCGGTAGCCACTTGTGAGGCCTTTAAAGTAGTCATTGCCTACAAAGATTATATTGGCATAAATTTTAAACTTATTCTGACAATTCATAAACAAACCAATTGACCTATAGTGTAATTTGAATACTAGGTTAAAATACGACACGACAGCGAATGGACAAGATATTTATTATCCATATCATTTTGTGGTAACAATACACCCAGAAGGTCGGTCATAATAATCCATTAATTGTCTTTAAAAATTTATCAGTGAACAAAATTTTGTTGGCCACACAGAATTTTAAATCGTGCCAGATTCAACATTTATGAGAAGGTTCGGTGCATCAGGTATATATAAAGTAATACTGATTATATAGAAATGGATTAATGTTAACACAAATATATACAAAAGTATATACAAGGTTTCTGCTGTAAAACTTCAGTTGGTTTACGACCATGTTCGAGCGATCGTAATAATCTGAGATGTCGATTCCGAAGCAGCAACAATAATTCCGCTGTACTTTCATCTCAGTAAGGTATTTTCAAACAGTAATATATACGTCTAAAATTTATATATACACAGACCAATTACCATGATGAAACAACGGCCAGGGTGGATGACGTACGATATATTTCCATCAGTAAATGTGAACATACAACTATCGCTTGTTAAACTATCAGAGATAAGAAGTGCTAAAGAAAATCATTTATGTATAGCTTTAAGTAATTGTTTTAGAGCATAAATATATATGTGCACGGCACTGCTTAACAAAATAATTGCGTTTTCATACGTTTAATCACGTTTATGATGCTCTGTGGTATCATCTCACTATGTTATTCTTAAGCTTAATGTGAAAGATAACGAAAAATACGACATCTCGGTTTATTATTGCAGATTGCCACAGTTCATTGACTTATTGTTAAATCCAATAAATTCAACAATTTATTGTGGGATCAAATGTTCACACAGACAGTGAGTCTTTGTGCAAGTTATGAGGGTAACGACATATATTCTTCGTAAACGTTATGCTAAACTTGATGATTGGCATTGATGCGATATAATACTGCAACAAGTACAAAACCAAATAGTCACGAACAAAATACCTAGCACAAATATAAGTTAAATAAACTTGAAGAAAATACTTTAATTTTATATGTAACATTTATGACATGAAGTATCGACAGGAAACTGAATAAATAAGTTGAGTTAAATTAGTTTAGATTATATAAGCTTTGGTAATTTCCGTGTTTTTGTTTATTTGATTTGCAACAAAGCCCACTTTTCATAATAATTTTTCGGAAGGCCGTCATTTCTAGTGCAATATTTCATAGTATATCCAAGTTTACTAATATTGTAAACTGTGTTTTAAGGAAAATGACATTTAAATTATTCCACCATGGCGCTGCGATAGTGGGTCTAGGGAGAGGCTGGAACACCGAGATTTTGATCGCTGGAGTCATCCCACATATGCAATCAGCCCACAATATTTTGATTGGGCCACCTGATTTGAAAACATTCTAAGCGTGCTGAATTATACTAAAACCTTAATCTTTCTCCATATATATCGCCACATCAGTGCCAAAATCCAATAACTCAATTTAGTTTGCTTGGAAATATGATTGTAAAAATGTCTCTTAGCTGGTATGTGCGTGCACATACATAATATTTATTATGATAACTAGACTAACACTACAGGTACAATAGTCAGAATTAATTGTGAAAAAACTATCGATTACTGAAACCCACATTTAAAACGATGTATCAGCTCGTGGCGTCGGATATTATCTAACACAGTTACAGCCAAAATAAAAGGCTCGCAAACTCACAAGCTCTCCAGCTATTAAAATTGCCAAAAGTATCAATATTTTACTTTCTTGAGGCAGCGGATTATACGGATCACGGCAAGTTTGCTAAAAATAGCGATAAAATTGCCTGACAATGGATTGCTCAAATTGAAAATATATATAAGAAAATGTTAGCAATTCATAAACAACATTATAAAATTATGAGAAAAAATTGTGGAAAATGGGAAAATTATGACGAAAGATTGAGAAAAATGGGTATTATTGATTTTCCTCTGCCGTACGCACCTCTATAAACTAACAGACCTTGGGCTCCTCTTGTATAAGTTTCTCGAAAACAAAGCTGTTTGCTACAACTAAGCAATGTAATTTGTTATTCTTAACTATTACACGAGAATTTCGTAAGCGCGAGCTTACTATTTGTTTTCACACCTGCTACATAAACAATTTCAGTAATATTTAAAATGCTGCGTAGAAAAGAATTACATGCCTGCAATGACTAAAAGTACGTAATTTTCAATACTTTCCGTGATGCTTAAGAGGACATTACTGCACCCAGAAAATACGAGAGCAGCGCTGGCTCGATTTTTTAAAACAGCACCAAGTTTTCTACAAAAATAGATATTAAAAAATTGAGCGGGATTTTACCCCAATTGTTATGTTAAAGTTTGTGGATTTTAGATTTTAGATTTTGATATTGAATTTTTTGAAAGCAATCTAACTGGAATTGGAAAAACGATTTCTTAGATACGTCCAAGAAAATGAGGGTTAAATAAAACCCAGATTAGAAGCTGTGGTTTAAAACACGTTTCGTGTTTACAATATTATGCGAGAATTTTGGTCGTACAAACTTGTTTATACTGAGAAAACGGCAACAAATATTAAATTGTCGCCTGCGTACAAAATATGAACCATAGCAGCCAATGTCATCTATACATTTACTGCTTAGTAATTCAGTACTAATAATTTTTCTACTGTTTTTCTTAGCCTACACCAAACATGTATGCGGCATAAATAAGTTTTATTTCTATGTGTCCTAGCCTGAAAGATGGATGGCACGACATACATTCTTATGTTCTAGACAACAGTATGCGTCGCCTGCGAATTATACATAAACTATGATACTTATATACCACGTCTACGAGTGATCCTATTAATAAACGTGCAAACTTAAAAATGAAGTCGCTCTCTCAATTATAGGTAACACAAATTAGTCAGAAACCCATAAACGAACGATATTAAGATTTTGCTACAGCTTGTGCTTAAATCTGTGTGTTCGCAATTGCAAACATTTGCATATATATTTCCGCTTATTGTGGATCAAGAATTGTAAAGCACCACGTTTCAAACTAAAATAAGCCACAACTTTATTATCACATGTAACTCAGGTATTAGAGGCTCGAATTCGCTCAAATTTTCACAGCACATGTTGCTAAAATTACTGCTGCGATATCAAGCTAGTAACTGCTACATAATTTGGTGATACAATACTTTTACACTTTTATTGAAGTTCTTTATCAATTGGTAAACCCTTAGACTGAAAAAATTAGGTTGAGCTTAGATCTAAAACGAGACATAATCGCTCGCAAAGCGATTCGGTAATGTCGACAGTAATTTAGCTGGTCGAACTTGACGATTTTAATTTGTTTATCACATTATCTTACAAATATCACACTATCCATTCAATTGAGCTTTAGCGTTTGTGATTACTTGAATTGAACTCTATGAGTTTAGGACAATTTGCCACGAAAGCGTGGAAAAACATTCAACAATCTTTGAAAATCAAATATCATTATAAGCTGACTACAACAATAGACTCTCCAACTTTCACTTTTTACGGGGCACCACTATTCTATTTACATATAAAGATAAAGCACACTGCTAACCCAATGATCTCTCAAGGCAGTAGTTAGCTTGATACCAGATGGTCAGCTGGAATGCTGAGTATATTGCAAGAATTATTGTTAGTATTCTATCTACCCCAAAAAGCCAGAGGCCCTGAAAGTATTTCAGACAGCGCCTACTAAACGGAATCATCCAGTTCTTCAAACAGCAGTCATAGTCATTTAGATGACAGAGTCTACTGTATGAAGAGGGATACAAGGCAACCTACAAATTTCGACATAGAGCGCTAAAGGGAATCGGGTTTTCCGGACATATATTGCTGAAGAGAGCGCTAGACCTTCTAGGCAGCGCGGGCCAAATCTAGCGCACAACTTGCCGTAAAAGCCTGTACCTGCAGACGTCGAAGTCAAAGACAAGCATTAAAAGCACGACAGCTTTATACCTCCAATCTTCAGGGCCATTGTTTTACTGTGATTATATCGTTTTATGAAATTTCTAGCTTTAAAGTTTATGAATTGCTCACAGATCTGAAGATTTAAAGGGTGACAATGAATCAAATAACGACTAGCAGCATGATTTCACAGGTGTCGAAGCTTCGTCGGCTCAGGGAGAGATGTAGATTGCGTTGGCGCGGAAAGTGTAGGCCAAGGAGATAAAGTTTTGAATTTGTTGGGAACTAAAAATTTATCTCAATTTTGCTAAAATATCCCTCAATTTTTAGACAATTTGCCACACATTTTCTTAATTTACGCTATTTTTTAATTACCTTATTTTGTGCCTATTTTTATGCACGGTCGGTCGCAGGTAAGTTGTTCGCGAAGCCCTCAGGGAGGTGGTTAGATTTGGCTTAAAGAGGGTCCCACCCCATACCCCCTATAGACACATATGACGTAATCATATTGTTAGAAAAGAACCTGCTTAACAGTGGCTCGGAGCGCGGTTAGCTCTAGACTAACTTTAGATTTGTGCTTTTTATCGGTGTAGAAGCGCAGGCTTTGTTGCTTTCACATGCCGAAAATTGATCAACAAACTCATGCAACAAAGGAAACTTCATTTTTCTTATCTTTTAAGCAGGGGCGCAGAGGCTGCTCAAAAGTGGACAGAGCGATAGTGGAAAATTATGCAGGTTGACTTAGGCTGCTCTATTTCTCCAAAATTGCTTTTGGTCATAAGGTTCCCCGGTCATTAGATTTGGGACTCTTAAATTAAGCATCAGCCCATCGGTTCGAAACAACTTAAATTCAACAGCCGATGTAGTTATCGTTTTCTCAAAACGTGTAGGGAGACCCCTCTAGCGTTTTGTGTGCTTTTGCACAAATGATTCTCGACTCAGACAACTTGGAACTCTTCGATTAAACATCAGTCCAACGGTCAGAAACAACTTAAATTCAACAGGAGACGTAGCAGTCTTTTATAGCATGCAACGGCAGTGAACATGATTTTGTCTGCTAAAGTATATATATAGGGCATAGGGAAATGTTCCAAAACCGGGCAATCAGAGATTAATTAATTGGATATGATGAGTACAACAATAAGTGCACTATGCTTGAAGGAATTATTAATCGCAGATTAAATAACAGTTGTTGCTCAAGTCAAACTAAGATAGCTGCACAAAAAACTTCAAACAAGCAAATGCGCTAGTTATTTTAATAACCGCAGATGCCATTTTAAATATTCTTCAAATTAATATAAATTGCATGCAATCTATTGCCAGAAATTATAACTGTCGAACAAACGTGGACGGTTGTTTGAATTGCGAATTCCAAATAATGTTCAAAAGTCACAGTACACTTCTAGTAATCATCAACCGGAGGGGCAGATTGCAAACAGAACCCTACGTTTCGCGTTTAATGTATGGACCTGATGTGTAAACCAAACGGCAATTATATATCCTAAAATGTTTTTAAACTGTTGATTTTTTGTTATTCCATTGATTCAGCAAGCTTTGTTTTTAATACCACGTCGGCAGCTTTAAATATTAGCTCCGGTTAAAAGAATACATTGCAAAATATGTCATAAATTTGTATGGCTTAGGTATTGTCATTTGAAAAATCTCGTGTTACGATTAAGTACTAAATCTTCAAGCTATGTTTAAACTATTAAGGTGAAAACGAGTATCTTGGATTGGCGGGCTGAAACTTCAAAGCTGAACATACAAATTTTACAAAACTAAAATATAGAAATTCAATAACGCAACTTTAACACTATGACCTCCCACTTTAAATATTTCCATTTACGTTACATTAGCGTTTGGCCGAACAGTCTGCTTTTAGTCGTATTCTGTACTAGGACCAGTTCTGACTCTATGGGATCCCAGCTGTACCACCTAAATTTCATTGTGGTGCCCAGACAACCCCGGCTTCCACGACTCCCCGGTGAACTGCTGGTTGACAGCGAATCGCTTAGCTTAGCGAGCTGCCGCGGGTTTACCACGGTGTTCGGCCTGGCCCCTATAACAGGCCCACGTATCTAGCAGTATGAAGGCCCCCTGACGGATAGTTAACGCGTAAGCCTGCTCACAGGTAATAAGGCTGACCCACCTTTCCCTAATTCTATTCACTATCCTTATTGATTGGGAGTTCCGGTGCCTTGAACCCGGGTTCGCCGGTACCTTTGTTAGCCCAGTGAGAACATACTCGTTAAAATGATAACTCTATGGAACGCCTGGGTACTGATCCCAGGGCCCTTATCTAGGGTGAGTAATTTCGGTTGGAGTAGGGAACCAACTAAACAAGCTCACCTATAGAGCCCGGTACTAAGTCAAATATTAGATTTGTCGATTACCGCTTCAGCAACACCTAAATAGTTCGCGAGATTTCGTAGCCAATTTAGTTGCATTGAAAAGTGCATTGCTACAATTAAAACATGATCCGTTAGATCTTGATCCTGAGTGATTGCGTTCGACCCTTGCTTTGGAAATCTTAATCAAAAGTCATTAGTAAAATATATCGCCTAGCATGAACTTAACACTCTAACACTTTATTATTTCAAACCAAATTTATGCACTTACACATATAGGCATGACATTTGTACAATTTCGTGGGTACCTCGCAGGGTACCCCCAACACGCTTGACCTGTGATGCGAATCCCTGCTAAATTTTTTACCCCACGTTACGCGTGAAAACACTCCCCACCCTTTATTTTCCCGCTTTCGAAATCTGCTACATAACACCTGGATTTTGTCGGTGCCCGAATGTTCCTCCACGCTCCATGTTTACACACCAGACTGGCTTTACCAAGTCTGAGGTCACCTGCGAACGTTCAGCTGTTATCATGTATCGAGCCTCTTATCGCAATAGAAAAGCGTGTCACTCCGAGACATGAGGATGAGCGAATAGCCTTTTCATAACGGGAAGCCAGGGCTGCGTTTCCTGGGTTCAGAACGACGTCGCCTGCCTTCGTGGCTTTATGATCTATGCTTCTGACAGGAAAAGTGATTGAACGAGGACCCCTGCCGCTTCTACACAGTGTGAGAGACCGCGTCTCATAGTTTCAATTAATCTGAGAGTAGCGCATTGGTGGTGAGAACTGATCAGGACACTGGCTCGCATACGGGGTGCGGTCTCGGCGAACTTGGTTTGAACTTAGACTATATTAATCGTAGTTGACCTCAATTCGCTCTGCACTTTAGTTTACTGCCTCTCCGGGCATCCCTGTTTCGCGCTGTGGTCCGCTGTGAAGCGTCTTAAATAGAGAGCCTAAAGCTAAATTATTTTGCGTTCCGAAGTACGGTGAAAATTTTCTACTTCGCTAAAGCTTGCCTGAAACCGGACGATGTAACGCATGAGGCGTTATGATACGTCACTCCAATCGGAGTGTCCGGATCCACCCGACGATGGTTATTAATTGTCACAAAATTGACAAAATGCGCTACAGTGTCAACACGGTGTGTAACTTGCGTGAATTTCACGGGCGTCGGGCCTTACTTAGTTGGAAAACAACTCAGGGCAATCACTCGAATTTTGGCTGTTCCGTCGGGAGTCTCTATTTTATGGTTTTCTTTAGAATATTACTGCGTCTTGGGTTGCAAATTACACCGTCCCTTTTAATTGCTGTACTTCTCCGTACCTATTTTTGACACTTTGTACTCTCGGTTGACCTAGAGCCACTCGCATCTGACTGACCCACAATACAAGACGGGTATAATCTTAAAATATGCATCCATTATTTTCTAGTGCGAGAAACGAAGAGGAGCCATCAGGCATAGGGAGGTCCTGTTGTGTGCAAACGTGCCCGCTAGGACTGCGGAGGCCCATTAACTATTCATTTTAAATCCGTGAAGTCTCCTACCGCGTCTACACGGCGTGGAGAACCTATGTTGAAATCGACTAATCGGTTATGAAACAGGCGAAAATCTTAGGAAACGACACTCTGGATTTATAGAGCGTTAGTGACTAATTTCGCTTATACTTGAAGTCTTACCTACGCTCACGGCTGCGTCCAGGTCATCTTAACTTAACGCTTTACCCCTCCCGTCCGTGTCCCTGTGTCCTTCCCCTTTCACGTGTGTATTCCGTACTCTCCTACTCCTATTCACATCACTTTACAACAAATTTTCGCCCCCCCAAGTCTAGAAAACAAAAACGCGACCCGGCGAACGGGGAACCAGTCGAGAACCGATAGCTTTGTGGTCAATTTGAAAGCGATTTCTCAATTTTGGGCGGGGCTTGCCCTTACGGGTGCGCGGAGTATTCGTCGGACGCCAGCACCCGCAAGGGCAGCTCTTGTTAGGCAATTTGAAAACATGGAAATTCGTCAGAAAGGACCCTGCGCCGCGGCTACAGGGCGAGCGCCACTATTTAGAAGAAAAATATACAAAAAAGATATATAAAAGATAGAAAAAATATATAAAAAGATAAAAGAAAGCCAAAAAGAACTAGTAAAATTGGAAAACCTCACGGCTAACAAAAACGGCGACAACCGCCATAAAGAAAACGCCGACTTGGCGGCTACACATCTCGACTGGTCCCGACACTGCATCAATCCTTTTCTTTTTATAGTCTGGTCACTACCCCCTTCCCCTATTCTTTGTTTTCTCTCTTGGCCATTTTGTGGTTCCTAAAAGCGCAAAAATTTAAAATTTTAAACTCAAAACACATATATACATAGACAATCAATAAGCCGCGACAACTGAAGAATAATAATGCCAGCATTAGTGGGCACTCGTTACTGTAATACATTGCCTGCAGCAAACAGCACAACTTGGCCGAGACGTGCTAGCGACCACTAAACCTCGCGGCAGTCGGTGCAATGTTTTCGAAACAACAAAATATACGAGCGCTCAGGGCGTTGTAACTTCGTCACACTTTGGGACTTTTTTCGATGATGCTTAAATAACGGAAAAAAAAGTAGGTGGCCTTGGGCGGGATCAGATTCACGCCCTGGCTGGTCGCCTACTGGTAAAAATGGAATTTTAAATGCAAAACAATTAGGTAGTCTGTTAGGGGGGTTTGAGTGACAAGGACAGAAAATTTTGGTCTTCCTAGGGAGTTGGTGGGATCCTATGCGGACCGATAGGGTTAAATGGCCCCGGTTTTCGATGAACTAGTTAGGGTTAGACCCGATGGGGATCTGGGGCTCGAAAAATTGGGGCGTTTTTGTTATTTTGGCTGTCCTATGGAGCCTTGAAAATTGGGTGTTTAAACTCCTAGTTAGGGTACCATATGTATTTACAGGAGAGGGATACGTTGACCCGCATACGAAATTTTGAAGCTTTAACAGACCCTGTTGATAGCGTAATAACCCTACCTTGAGTTAGTTGTCAGAAAAGAATAAAATTTTGGCCTTTATAACACCCCTTTTAAAATGAGGTTCCGTTGAATTTGGTTAATTTTAATTCGCCTCTACACTTGATTTCCTTTCACCCCATAAGTCGGTTATGTAACAGCTGCTTGCCAGGATAAGTCTCCGAGATTAAGGTTGCCGTAAGGAGTTCCAATTTAAATTTTGTAAGAGTTCCGCGTGGTGCTCCGACCCATCCGGACACGCAATACTAACTATACATTTTATAACATCAATCAACGTAATTATTATTATTGTTATATCGCTTATTATGGAGGCGCACGGGGATCGGCCTTAGGACACCGAATCAAAGAAACCGCACGTATATTCGTGAAAATTTCGCTCATTGCCCTTGGCCAACCCGGGTGCCCGCTAGTTCCCCAAAGCAAAGTTATGATAAACAATACATTCACTTGCATTAAATTTTTTTCGGGCTGACCGGATACTTGTAAGTTGGGTTGACCGATTCATTATCTCCATGCGAAAATAGTCATGCCCGCGCATGTCAGGCAGGTGGAGGGTCATTACCGCAATAATCACTAATCAATATAACAATGTTTTATTTATTACAATTGTACATCGCATAATATTCGGATCACGCTCCACCAGTATCCGGCTGATCATCATGTTAAATTTGCCCATTTTGACCCTAATTTAGGGTATTTTCCTATTTTCTGTGCCTGTTAAAAATCCCCTGAAAATCTCGGGCTGTTACATTCTATATAAATCTTTAATGGTGCATTTCATTTGCCATTATTGCAGTGTTTAAAACCTCGAGCTGGAGCTGTGAGTCAGATCTGGGCTATATGGGCGGCGTAAGCAAACCACTGAACTATCCGGAAGCTGTTGCAAATTAAAGAAATTCGCAATCAAGCAAATTGCAACGCATGTGCAATTGAATATAACGGCGCATCGCTATAGTATAGAATATATCGCAATATTCGATATTTCTGGTTTGGCAAAAAGTGATAAGGTAAAACCGCCAAGCCTTACTGTCAAATTTGTCATTTCTTCTAATATATCAGTAGGTATTTACGGAATTGACGAATTTGTGCCAATGAAAGCCATTGTGACAGCAAATATTTCGTTGTTTTCGGTATAGTGGTTCTCGACAATTGCACGACAATATGAATTGCATTGTCTGATTTTTAGATCTAGTACTATAAAGGTTTCGGTTTACAAAAGAGAACATTCGTAAATTTCATCAGCGAGAAATTCTATACACAGATCATATCGATACCATCGTTGATGGCTCATTATTTCTTACGATGATTCGGTTTACATACCTAGAAATCATATACAGTTTTATGAGATCGATATGGGTCGATATACAATTAATTTGCTTTTATTGTTTTCACACAATAACCCAAATTGCTTAAAATGATACTTATCAGTAAAACTTTGATGTAATAGGTATTTTAATATTTTCATTTTTAGGTCTTTCGTAAGAAATGTTTTATAATTTAACTCGTCGTAAAATGTTTGTAATGTATATACGGTTTTGGTCGCCAATGCAAAATTTATTATACAAACTTATTCTTGAGGCTATTATATAGGTATCACATGCTCAGCTCGTAGAAATGTATATTATTACAGTGTTAAACTTATGATCACGTGAGCGGGCCCCGTCAAAATTCTTTGCCTTGAAATGATGAAAAATAGCTTTCGTGATACTAAAATTGCTTTGAAACAACTTGAAGCAGTTGGAAAACCGCTTATTTAACCAACGATTACTTTGATCACTGAGCTTACCATACAGAGACACAAACAGACATTCTGTTATCGATAGCACAGCAAATTTTTACAGTCAGTCAAACTTTTCGTGGACTGGCTAATACTACGTGCTCAGCTAAATTTTCTGAGCACAGTTCGCTAAGTCATGCAGGATATCGTATTGTAAATAATGTGAGTGCGAACGAAAACTAACCCTGCCAACCATTATGTTTTGTAATAAACAATATCAAATCGATAACGGATAAATATTTAATATGGTTCGGTTTTGGCGCTAGCCGACAATTGTAAATTCAAAACCCTATAAGTGCTAAAATTACACTTTGTGTTCGAACAGAACTTTCAATTTGCAGAAAAACGGTTCTCTAACGGTTTCAAATTCTTAATTGAATTATTCTGGAATAAAATCAATGTAATACTGACGTCTCAAACACATGGGTCAGTTTGTATCAGTATAGCTAATATTCTTTCCGAAAAAAGTCACTTAATTCAAGCTCCGCAAAGTCTATTTTGTAAAATATTCAGTAGTTATCGTTGATTTTTCGCAAGCACAAAATAGTTGACTCCCATTTTAGTGTTTCGCCAACATTTTTACGCCGAATTTCGGTTTACTCAAATGCGTTCTGTAATAATGTTTATGCGAAATAGTTAAATAGGATGGTTGGTGCGCACATCTTGATCGCGAATGAGAGACCTTGTGTAAATATAGCTGCATATTTATTCGCTTTTTATGTATGTCGATTTTTAAAATTGTTATTGATGACTTTACTCGATCTCTGATCAACATAATCAACCAGATTTTTGAGTAGTTCTTGAACGCTTTGAAATATGTCTTGAAACGGTTCGTCACTTTCAATCTGTGTGTTGTTTTGTTCGTAAGTCCTGAATACTATTTTTGAAAGCGAATCATTTCCACCACCGGAATTGCTGGTGTCTAAAATTGACGCAATTTGCGCCTTTGATGATGACGATATTGTTGCAACTACGGCTGCTTTAGTAATCTTTATACGACGAGCTAAGCTTGTAAGTAAATTTGACGATAATTTTCCAAAAGGCGTTGAACTATTTCGATCTAATAATTGTGCTATAAAATGGTGCCTTTCCAAATTGTTCCCGTTCGCTATATTTTGATTATCGGATTTTTCGTTAGTAAGGGGTGTACTGCGCCTATTAGATAGTGACGTGGAGACATCTGTTACTGGACTAGCAAAAACCTGCGATCGGCCTGATTTTGAAATCTTTCCGAAATCTACAACGCTCTGAACACCATTGTTTAGTTTATTGAAATCAATTGCATTGTTGTTAATATCATATTCTTTTCGAATTGGTGATTTTTCTGGCAAACTGTAATTACAACCTGTTATTTGGTGCAGCGACACAATTTTTAAAGGATGCTTTGTTAGCTTTAAATTGGTTTCGGCATGTTGACCGTCTTCATTCCAAGCTTTACGTAATAGTCTGCAATTGAATCCAGTTGCTAATCCACAGTCTGTGCAATAATGCACCGCTACACATTGGTCGTCGAATAATATATCGTTCTCACCTTCAACATCCTGTTTCGATAATGGCGAATTATTCTCGCATAGTACTTTACATTGGGATTCGTTTGCAACCAACTCAACACACATAGATATATCGTCAATAAATGGTCTCCAAAATTGCAAATGAAGATTATGATATTCTTTCCACTGACATCCTGAAATGATTAGATAGTACAGAACTTACAGCTTTACAGTTTCGACCATTCATTTATATAGGTAATAGATGGTCCACTTTTATACTGAAAAGGGTAGAAAATTTGTCGCACAAAAATTCTAATTACTGAGTCTTGATTGAACCCGGAAAATTACTGGGTGCGTGAAATTTTACTGGGTGCGTGAAATTTATTAGGACCCAAAAATTTTCAAGTTACTGGGAAATTTTTGTCTTATAACTTTACTGAGTGCATGAAATTATGCCGCACCCATATATTTTCAAATTTGTGGGTGGTATGTAGCACCTAGTAAATTTCGGGGAAATTTTTAATTTTCACCCCTTCAGTTTTAAAATGGGCGATTTATAACCGTTTGCCACATGAATTAATTTGTATTTGCTGCAGAGCTGAACAAATTTTGCTACTGCGTCAGATTAAATATGGAGCCTAGTACGTTAGCCGCTATGCTAACCACAATCTTTCACGTCGCATATGCAAATGTTTAACCTCAGAAATAGGGTCCTACAAATATATACGTAATTATGTCACTTGGTTTCCTTCTCTAATCTGTTCATACAAGTTACTGAACACAAGCGTGAAATTAAAAATTCAGTTACTGCATTTTACAAATACCATTAGTTTTAATTTTCTTTGAAATGCTTTCCTGGCATATTGATGAATTAGCCGTCTTGAAGACTTGGTCAATAGTCAATGGCTTTTAGTAAATTACAATCCTACATAGAATACAAAAATGGGACAAAAATGCCAAAAAGACCACAGCTCATTCATATGCTTTGCCTACATAGCTTCTGTACATACTTCAAATGAAACAATCAATATTCTTTTTCTTACAGTTGTATACGCTGCTGAATAGAAAAATTTTCATCATGTTTTCAACCACGCATCGATAAAAACAAGCAAAGGGATAGATTTTGGAAATATAGTTTGTCGAAGTATTTAATTATTTACCAATTTATCTTTGATTCCATTACTTACACCAAGAGTGCATTAGGGAAGAGTGTGACACTTTCCTGCACTCACATGTTAGCCCGTGTTTGATGACGCGGGCGTTTTCGGCCTGACTCCCCCAGTTTCAGGGAGGCAGCTTGGGCCGACCCCCCCCTCAGAAATCGGGAGAGAGGTCCGACCGAACCCTCCAAAAAACTGGGGGTCCGAGCTATCCCCCCCTGAAAAAAACTGGTGGTGGGGGATCTGAGTCCGAGCTACACCCAGGGGGAGTTCGGGGCATCTCGACCTCCCCAGAAACTGGGGAGAGGCCGAAAAAACTTTCGTCATCAAACGCGGGTTAATACGTGAGTGCAGGGAGGTGTCATACTCGTCCCTAATGCACTCTTGATAACACGTATATGATTAATTGCTGAGTATTTCTGAGAAAGTAATCCAGTCTTTAGACATTTAGTTGCCTGGCCGATTTCTAAAACACGAATCAAACATGCAAAGCAGTAACTAAATTAACGTTTCTTAAAACATAGCAAGGTTTTTTGGGAGAATTCTTATGGCGTGTTCTCTTTGCAAATACCATTATCGCTTTCTTAAACTAAAGCAAGTGTTATTGGTGCGGAATTTCGAAATTCATTTGCAAGAAAACTATTGTCGTTTCATGTGTTTCCGACATATGTTATAATTTTATACTAGTTTGCCGCATTTTGAGCATTCCGAAAAAATCATGTCTTTAGATTTGCAAATATATTTGCAGTGATCGAGCATAAGATGTGTGAGGTTTAATTAAACCTTAGTGGCGTTAAAGTGACTTCGCAACTATCATAATCGTTAGCTTATGGCGAGCATTAATATGGAGCAGCTCTCTAAATAGACAACTTTATTCTATCCCAAATTTTCAGGGCCGACCGATCCCGTATGACTTCAGGCTCTCTAGATGCATACGCTCATGTGCAGCAGGACAAAATATTTAGAACGAAAACAAATAAAAAGATAATAAAAGGCGAATGTCGAGTAAAATTCATAGCGAGAGTTAGAATTTTTTCTAAAAATGTGTAACAGCAGTTTGTATTGTTTATGTCGCTCCCACGATTCTCGGCTCTCAGCAAAGACTGGGAATCTGCCTGAGAAAATTTTGTTCCCTAAATGTTTTACTCTCTGCCTCGCGAATCAAATTATATTGTTTATATTAAACCGTGTGAATAATTCTGAAACGAAGAGGTTGGAATGAGGCATGAATCGGCGACCAGTCTGCTGGATATCGACTGTCAAACAATTCAGCCATTAGAGGAACTGTTAGATTTGTTTCAAACTGCTTTACATAATATCGTATTATAAACGTTTTTAACTGCAGTTTCGTATTCTGAAAACCTCATTTGTAACAGAACTTCACGAGTCGATTAGTTTAGTGCAAATCATCGCTAACGTGGTATTATAGGTCGGCTGGCGTTTTAAAAGAGCAGAGTTCGACAACAATGTTCAAGTCTAAAATTTGGATGTATATTTGTTGTCTAAAATATTGTACTGTGTTTATCTACTTGAACCTGGTTTGTCGAGCGGTAGTACTAACATATCTCGTACCTGTCACGACGTATAATGCTGAGGCTGGGAAAGGTGGAAAACAATTATAGCTTGAAGGCTGTTACAAACTAAGTTTGGCGTCAGCTGTTGCGATTTGTAAGGTTTGTGCAGTATACGTAGAAGTGTTTTCATCTTTCAGTCAACAAAATGTATAGTATTTACAATATTAGAGTGGAGTCCTTCGATTTGCCTGATACTTTAACAATATTGGCTCCATCGTTGCACGACTGGTTCGCCTGGATGTAAATTAATGAGTCCACTTGACATAGCCGAACCCGAACTGAATGCGGTATGTTTCTTCAATACTGTAGAAGCTGATCGAACCAAATTATTTTCGATTGTCAAAAATGTGGAGTACGTTGCTCAATTCACACTCTGAACTTTAATGCACTACAATTTTACCGTTATTCATAACTACTGTTGAGCCTTGTGCACTAAATTCTGAAAATACGTTGTTTGGCTGCATTAAGCCAACTTTCCTGCACAAAAGGGATAACTCATAATATTTTGAACATGATATGCAGTTCGGATTACTTATACATTTTCTTTTCCGAATATGTTCGGACTTGGGAGATAAAGAGTACTTTGGAGGGGACACTATACCTGTGAATGGGGAAACTAACCATAGTTTTCGGTCCGATCCCAGCGCCGAGGAAAGACCACTTACGCGCCCCCCTCGACCTAATAGGCGTACACGACGTGGAGATTTACCCGGATCCTACTGGAGCTCTGCTCCATCATTTGGTTACCAAGTGCAATACAGTTGCACGGGTACCTCTACGGGACATGCCCACGTTTGACGGGAAACCAGGGGGATAAGATTTCGAGGATTGGATCAGTATGTACAATCGGTTTGCTAACTCGTTCGCCGTTTGCTAAGCCGTTCGCAGGGATGAGAAACAAAATATATTTTGCATACCAGCCGTTCTGCGTGGTCCAGGTAGGGAAGCCTAGAAGGGCCTGCCACCGGGAAAACGTGAAAGCTTCAACGGACTGGTAGTTAATCTACGGTTTTTGTTTTTCTCTCGCCGACTTGAGAAATCACTTTCAGGGTTGTGTTCCAGACAACAAGGAGCTACTGACCCAGGACTGGAGTTACAGAAGCTGTGTGACCGTGCTTTCCCTGATATCGAGCCTGAGCAATGCGACTCCATGCTACGCAAGTTTTTTCTGCGAGGCTTACGACCTGAGCTGCGCAGGCAAGTGCTAAACCAAATTCATGAAAATTTTCAGAACACCATCGGTGTTGCTAAGCGTTGCGAAGACGCTATTGCTGATTGTCCGGAATGGGATGCGTCCGGCACCGTAAGTAAGTCACGGTGTCTTAAATCGGTCAACGCTCTGCTTGAGGAAAGAGCCGAATGCTTGCTCACACAGCTCCAATCTGTTCTTGAGGACCATAGACGAACTAATACTACCAATAACCGACACTATTAACCGCTTGCTAGACATGATAGACAAACAAGGTGAAGCCACCCATCAGTTCAACGCTCTCGCACAGCCTTTTGTACCCGACGCTCGTACCGCACCTGTGCCAGCCCCGTGTCCAATACATCAACGCATTACATGCTTTAGGTGCGGAGTACCTGACCACTTCGCACGCAACGGCTCGCTGCCGCCACGCGCTGAAATAGGAGCCAGCAACGTACCACTAAATCCGTAGCCAGTTGCGGTTTATGTGTCTAGTGACATACATCGTGGACCTAGACAGGGTGATCCCAGAGGTATAGTGGGAGTGTACCCACTTAATAATTTTAATCGCGGAGAGCAGGTTCAGCGCTCAGAAGGAAGCCATGGGTTTCGGAATGATGTGGGATCGAATAACCAAACTTGGACTAATCAGGCTAACGGAGGAATGCGCCCAGGTGTACCGAATCGTCCAACCTGGGTTGCGAATCAAATTCGTCAGGGATATCCGAATGGTAATCGAGGTATAACGATAATACTTTGGGTCGTCTGTATGGCAATTATAATGCCCAGCCGATGCAGGTCAATGAACCCCAGCTGTTTCGGAGCGGACCTCTACAACCACATAAGGGTAATGGAGCCCCGCAGCAATTTAACTGTATTTGAACATAGGTCGTTTGACCCAGGGCAACGGTGCCGTACCGCGCCGTCGCAACCATTTAAATTGCAACGCTTCGCTTGGTAGTACCACTCGCGAACCTAGCCCAGCCACTAACCATCGGTTGGATGTCTTAAGTCGTGAATTAGGAATGATCAAATAAAAGTTAGGGTTTGGTGAACAAATTAGAGGTGTGAACGCTATCGCCACCGGTGACGAAGCAATGTACGAAGATGAGGACGAATATTAAACGCTTCCAGACGAATACATCGACGCTACTGAAGTGATGGAAGGCCTGATCGAGAGGCAATTGAACCTGCTCGTGTCAACTCCGTGTGGTGATGCGGCGCTTTACGCTCGGAGCCACGAAACGGCTCAGCCGAACGGTTTGTCACAAATCACCGAAACGACTCAACAGAATGGAACTGACTTTGAGAACGAACAGACATTCTTCAACTGTCGAGATAAGCATTTCGACCAGTATGACTCGGAATTTGTCAAAAATATATATAGACGAGAAAACATAAAATACCAAAAAGTAGGATATGTGGGTGATGAGTGTTCTATGTTGTATGTAGACGTGTCGTACAACGGTACCGAACCGCCTGTAAATACTGCTGGGAGTGAGCGAAATGTCGACACATTGAACAACAATACTCCAGTCTGGCGTGGACCAGAGGTGAACATACGAACAATAATAGCGGAGGAGAGTGGTAGGGAAGAACTAGAGGTTCGCGAAACTGAAGAAACTGTCAGTGTAGATAGTTAAGATTGTTTTAATGGTAGTATGGATGAAGTTAATCATATAATAGCCGGTATAACCATGGCAAACTCTTCAGATTGGCGTCCCATAACCCCCAGCGCTTTGCACATGACGACAGTCAATGTAAGTGAGGAAGTTGTTATGAATGAGCCATTATTTTATTCCTCCTCTGAAACTGACCATTCAGTAGAGACAGGGATGAGAGAGTGATGGGCAACCGGATGCACACTGCAAAACCGTCGTCAGGGCGGGTAGTAACGCAAGCCGGATCCGAGTTGATAATGATAGTGATGATATGGATAATATTAGTTATTGTGGCGCGGATGCTGATGACCTGGATATGGCTCAATCAAGCGTAAATTTATACGAGCTACCGCATGAGGCACCTATCGAGCTTTTGGAGATCGCTGGACCATCAGGAACGATGGAGGTTAGCTCGGACAATGTTAGGGCCTCCTCCGAGTCGTCTGGCCCTAGATCCGTCCAAAATTATAAGTTGTCTATTATAGTTTGTGGGTCGGATTGCCGTGCAAACAGTCCCTCGTGTGAATGTGAGAAATGTGAGTCGTGTGAGTGTGGTGTTCCGATTGAGGCAGGTCGCGCTTGTAGAATTAGGGAATTGTTAGAAAATGACAATGGAGGTGACGTGGATATTATTGAATGTTATTTTAAACCGGCAGATTATTCCAATGGACTTGAGATGACTTTCCCGACCTCATCGGCGAGAGGTTCCACAGTCACTGGGTCCATCCTTGATGCCGACGGAGGCTGCTCTTGTCGTCCGTGTCCATGCGGAGGTAGTGAACACAACTTGTTGCAAATATTACCCGTGGTCTGTCCACACACGGGGATAGCGATAGTGGGGTGATGAATTTGGCCGATCATTGCATCATGAGGGACCCGTTGCGTCCCCGTCGTTGAAGCGCGCAACGACGTACCCAGTAGTGAATTAAGTGAGCTTAGTGAAGAGTTGGATAATGAAATTAGTGAAGATCATCATTAGTGAAAACTAAGTGAAAGCGAATCTAGCGAGTCTAGGAAATCAGTAACAATCATTTGCGAGCGAATCGGATCGGAAGCCAGCGTTGTAGACCATAGCTGCGAAGCGAATGTGTGTAATCTAAGTCAATTCATTCCGCCTGAATGCGATGAAAACAGGGAGATCTCGATGAAAGAAAATAATGGTGAGTGTGGTTATAACATCGTGGTAGCTCCCGACGAGCCTGACGATAGTCATGATGAGGATGCGGATAGCGAAGTAGATGAGATGCGAGCGTTAGATGATGAGGAGTTTTGGGCTAATTGCGAAGATGCCAACGTGAGTTTTTACCCCAACGAGCCCGTGAACAATGAGGACGAGTGGCACCGCGAAAGAGTTCGGGAAGTGCGCCGTAGCAATAATGAACTGCCTCAAACACTTTCAGACGAGGGAATCGACCCGAACTTCCAGCTGAGCCAACTTTCTATCCACTCACAAGATGGCCATAGTGCTAACAACGGGGTCAATCGAAGCGAACCCAGCGAGTGGAATAGTGAGGAGGGTGAATCGGAAGTAGCGAGTGACTTGAACCTGGCCGCTTTGTTCGGTTCTGGTAACGAATGCGACGATCCTGTCGAAGAGTTACTATTGTATGTGCCAGGGTAATTTAGGTGATTCGTCTGATACATTATTTGGTATCGCAAGCGATATCATGGGACCCGTCGAAGAGCTGCCTAGTAATTAGGATGTCTCTTTTAACCCAACTGTGATGAGGGAAGATGAATCTGTCGAAGAGAGACTTTGCGTGTCCCTGGGTAACTCAGAGGAGTGTTTACCCGAGGACGAAGATAATACCGATAACTTGTCTCGGTACGGACAACTTGCTAGAATTTGTACGCGAAGCTAACGAGAACGAGTTTGTGAATTGGACGAACGACTTCAACAGACTATACCCGACTAACCGACTACCAATTGAGCGTGGAACGAATAGGCAAATTTCCGACGACGAACATAAACGACTTATCGGACCAGACGTATTGTGCATTCCTGCGGGCCAACGGGAAATGACCGAGTACTGTTACCCCTAATTTAGATTAGGCGACAACCTGAAACCCGTCTTGGCCGAATGCCCAATACCGATTTTCATCAGGCTTCCTCGAGAGTCTGCATCAGATGCTAGGGTCAGCGTGCTTCAGTCGCAGGGATTATTGTATAGTCGTACGCTCATCGCTATAGAACAGCTTGACAGCCTGAGCCGCCGTTTTGAAATACGAGCTGAACGGAGCACCAGGGAAGTTCACCAGCGGGACGCCGCTGCGTTGAGTTTCTTGCTGGGTGCTGTCTCTCCTATAGAACACCGCGGTTGGAGTACCATATTTTAATATAGAAACTTTGCTTCATTGGAACGGTTCATATAGGTGATGGCGGACTGTGTCAATGGTAATACACTCCAACAAATTATAGAACGAGAATTTGAGGCTGAGTTAGAAAAACGGCCTTTATGCTTGGAATGTGGCGAAAGGCATAACCCGCAATCACCAGTCTCGACCGATAGCTTCTATTTCGCTGGGTAGTATGGGCGACGGACCTACACAGGCATACATAGTAACCTCATTTGCCTATTTGGCGCTATTTGGCCTTGTTGGCCTCATCAACACGGCATTCAATCAGCCGCTATGAAACACGGTTTCCGGGAGGCAAATTTCGAATTTCATCAGCTATTACTGGAAGCACCCTACGTAATCGAAGTTATTCTTAGGCACCAAGGCAACGATAGGATGTCCAATACTTCATTTATGAGTCAGGTAATAAACAAGCTTCAATTCTCCCATGAATCCCATCGTCGAGATCGCACCGCCTTGTGGTGTGTCAGTTTGCGTTTACTAGCTAGACCTGCGACCGTAAAACTACTGAAAGTAGCGTGCGACTCAGACGTCAATGAGAGTGTAGCAGCCAACCACCCTGTGATTAAATCTGGTGTGCTTTCCGCACACGTTATGCGTAGTGAGTCAACTTTGAATTAGATGAGCAATTGATCGAGGCAATGGCCACCTCATTGGAACCATCCGATCAGGGTTCAGGAGTTAGTGTAGGTGAGGAGGTAAACTTTTCCCAAGGAACTGTCGATCAATCCAGCAAGGGGTAGACTTATTGCAATGATACTGAGGCAATTGATTGTCAACCCCTCCCTGGCCGTGATAGTGCTAGCCTCGAAGGAGGACACCGACCTTCAGACTTCAGTCGCACCAGGGAACGAGTAACAATTAACGACCTATGCACCGCTATCCTGGCTTTATGGCTCCGTGCTGGTGGGAACCGTTGGTGGTAGCCTATCACCTTTTAGTGACAAGATCTCTCGTTTGGGTGACTTCGTTAAACCAACAAGTGGATGTCGTCATTGAATCCCAAGGCCTGATTATCACGTCAGATCAGACTACTTACATACCAGTGGTCTTGCAACTGTCTTTAAAAGTTTGGGAGAGGAGAACAATTACCCGGAAGATACCGGCTGTCCACCGTACGCATATAACAGAACTTGCCGCGCTGACTGCTATAGGCTTGCTAATTGCACCAAATACCCGAAGAACAAATCCTACGCGATTTGGAACTTGACCTAGACAAGGCTTACATTGGTGTACTGGATACTAACTGCTATTTGCCATTGGTACACTCATTCTGCGTTTCGAACGAACAGTTGCGACTTAGCTGGCAAGCGGGATAAACGCTTTGTAAGCTTAGTGGCCGCAGCCGCTGGAGCTGTATCTAGATTCCTTGTAGTTGGAAAGGCTTTCGCAAACGGTGTACACATCCATAACGTTAAACAGCAAGTGAACGCTTTAGAAAAATCGATGCGGGAAACAAGTAACATTTCTTTTCGTAACACTAAAGTCATTAAGCGCCTGGCCTATGCTAACGAAGATGTTTACGCTTTTCCTTCACCATAGCATGCAAGAAGTAATTTCAATGATTGAACAAGTGCATTGCAACAGTGCGCGCGAGACAACCCATGTACACCAACAACTAATCGATCTCATATTGCGTACCAATATGAGGGCTTCAGTACAAGGTATTATGGAATCGATGCTCAGTGGGGAATTGTCCTCCGCCGTCATCGACATAGTTATGCTCCGACAACTATTTGCACTGGATATACGGATTTCTAAAACCATCCTGTCAACGCGAGCTTAGCTTGAATTATCAACTCGGGCGCGTACTTCCTGTGAGCGTAAACTTAACATGTTTTCGGTTTGGATTAATTGGATCACAGCTGCCTTTGCACAAGCGTAGTGATGTCCGACCCTATTTCCGCAATGCAACACGGGATGGAATGTCCTCGACGCGCAAACGCATTTGAAGCTACCCCTGCCACAGCATGCTGCACGAGTAAAGCAAAGTCGCTTTGAAGCTCTCACCCTACAGGACTTTAGTCAACGGCTTGGCATTGCGTTTTGTGAACCGCATTACTTAATGCAAGACCAGAGCACGCAGTGCTTGGAAAGGCATAATCGCAGGCGATGTAATTGCTGAGCATGTCAAACACTCCTTCCGAAATAGTTCTCTCTTGGGACCGCTTACTAACGAATGTGACATCTATACTACCACCCAAGGAGTTCTAACCCAAACGCTTGAACCGTAAGTAGTACTTTCCAATCGTAGATAATTGGCCCATGTGACCCACGGACAACCTATAAAGGTTCCACCAAACGGAGTATTATGGTTCTCACACGGTAACTACATAGAGTTAATCATAGGTTCACTGGTACTCGCGAGCATGTTACAACCCGAGTAAATAATCATCAAGCTAGGACCTAACATAACAATTGATCGGCTCTATCTGGTCAAAATTCAAGCCATTGACCTGGAGCGCGCTTGACAGTGCTAAAGCCACTAATTTACAAAGCGTTTAAATCGCTCGTGCACAAGTGCACAGACTACTCCACTTCCCTGCTTTGGAGTACACTGGTATGTCACCCTATTTTATAGTCACCCTCGTAATTAGTTTTGTAAGCCTTGTCTATATCTTAACTAAGTGCAAACTATCACCTAAATATGGCCGCTATCTTTCTAGGTGGGTACCATGTCTTGAATGTTAATAGAAAATACCGTGCCTCCTAGGAAGATAATCCGTTGGACTCGAGCGCGGCCGAGAGTGCCTAGTGCACCGTCGGAAGAAGATAATTCGCCCTCGCTTGTAAAGGAAGAAGCTAGTGAAGCTACTATAATGCCTACAGGACCGCTGCGCGTGTCCGTAATACCTAATCGATCTCCACGACGCTCTTCTAGGTTACAAACTTCTCGAACCTCATCTGAGTAAGAATTGATCTTCATCGACGATGGTGCGCTCTTTGTAGCCCCTAGGCGTGAACTTCGCGCTGGACCTCGCTCCGGCATTTTAATTAAGCAACTAAATACCTTCTCGGCAAGACACACCCTTTTGCTGATAAATGCCACTATCTTAGGCACTCCTGTTATGATACTTGTTGACAGTGGAGCTGACATCTCCATCATGTCACAAGCCTTCGCAGCTCGTTTAGGACTGGTACCTAGAGACTCGAATATCACTCGAGTGGTATCCGCTACTCAAAAGGAGCTGGGTATAAATGGGTCAGTTAAAGCACCCATCATCATATGGTCACTTAGTATCCCTTGTGAATTCCAAGTGACTGCTCACCCTATATGAATCCATATTAGTTACGGACTTCATGGCGTTACAGCCATATGTTGCCATTAATTTTAAGGATAGGCGTTTGGATTTATATAATGGGTCTGATAGTTTCTCGGTACTCTTTGCTGACCAAGGTGAATACTAGTCGCTAGTTATCAGTGTGGTAAACAGGAAATATATTCAAATACCACCTGGCACAGAGGTGTTTATAAATGCGGTACCGAGATCGGTCAACCAAGCATGGGTCAAGCTCTTTTCGTTCACGACCCCTCTCTTCTGGACGTAGCTATAGCCTACTCCTTGGTGCTGACGGGACAGCGTCTGATACCAGTCGCTGTCATGAATTTCGGAAATATCCCAGCTGCCATCAGAGCTGGACAAACTATCGGACATATAGAGACCTTGGATGATAACAAGGTGGAAATACTGTACGATTCAGACATCCATCTTCTGCAGCTAGAACCTCCTCGTCGAGTAAGGCAGTGTAACAATATCGGGATTACCACCGAAAACGGGGTACAGCTAGTTAATGAACAGAAAAAAGCTATTGACCATGAGCGATCCATCCAGATACTACGTGAAATCGATTCTGATGACACTTCGATGACTTCGTACGAATTAAAGCAATTGAAAACGGTTATTTCTGAGAATTCGGATATTTTCAGTACCCATGCTTTCGATTTAGGAAGGTGCGGAATATACCGGCATAGGATTTTAACGGTAAATGCTGACCCTATCAAGCAGGTACCCTACCGTTTGGCCCGCTCGTTACGCGAACCTCTGCGGGAAGAACTTGACAATATGGTCGAAGCTGGTTGATTACGCCATCTGATTCGTCCTGGGGACCTCCTATTGTTTACGTTACTAAGAGTGATGGTACTCTTCGGTTATGCGTGGATTTTCGAAAAGTTAACGCTGTAGCTGAGCGTGATGTCTATCCACTACCGCGTATAGACAACATATTAGGGCGTCTGCGTAATACGAAGTTTATGTCCAGCCTTGATCTTAACAAAGGATTTTTGGCAACTAGAGTTGGACCCCGAGACCAACGACCTCATTCGTTACTGCACATGGGCAATACGGGTATAATGTATTGCCATTCGGCCTAAACTCATCGCCTGGAGCTTCCAGCGATGCATCCTCAAAGGTCTTGAGTGGGAGCGATGTCTAATATATACTGATGACATTCTAGTTTTCTCGCGTAACTTCGAACAACATTTGGCAGATTTGGTACAGCAAAAATGGATTATCAAACAAAACTACGAAAACTCGACGATCCAGTTATGTGTTTGCGGGAACAACAATATAATGAGTGCCGTAATATGGTGAAAAGCAAAACAGAATGCACTTTTATTTCTCAGTTTAAAACCAGTTATATATGGGATTGACTCGATATGATTTTAATTCAAGTGCCGGAGCTGGTATTAAATTTATCGAAATGAATTTAATTTAAGATAAAACTAAATTCACTTGGCACCACTGAACTCAATGTGAGTAAAATTAAATTGAGTTATATATATCACATTTTGGGTGGTAAGTATAATACCCACTCGAATAAATCAACACAATACTAGTTGTTTATATGCTGTTTAATATTTTTTGTCGAATAACGCGGTTTTTAATTCATGCTACTCAATTTAATTTCACTTAATTGGATTTAAGTTTTTAGAAGTGAAATTAAATTTACTGAAATTATATTCATTTTGGCGAGTTTAAAATCAATTTCGGAATCAGAAGTTGAATCAAACCTGTTTATTCAAAAGTCAAACGCATTTTTTTAAAAGAAATGAAACAAAATTTAGTATTGCTTTTTACCATATCACTTCACACATCTTATTGTATTTCCCACATCACGTAAATGCAATTAGCGTATCAATAGTCTGCTAAGCTAACATCCAAATTTAGTTTGAAAACTTCGACGTCATTCCTGTAGTTCACTGTAGCAAAACGACCATTTGTTGCTTTTTAACATAAAATTAAATCCTTATTATTAGCTTACTTTCAGTTTGCGCGGAGTCAGGCTTTTGAAGAAGGCACTGCTTGTTCAATTCAATGGCGATTAATATCTTTGTTAGTGCCGCTATAAACAGGCTGATACAGATTATCTTCGAGCACATAATCATGTAACAATCATTAAATATAAATTATATTGGACTATTAAATTTTCATATATTTAGTTTATCTATTTCATTTTTACCTGGAAAACATCTTTATATTTTTGATCTACGTATTCTGTGTAATCACGGCATATCAGTCACATTATATCGCGGAATTTTAGAACAGCATTACATTTAAAATAATTCACCTGTCCTTCGGCCTTACGCAACAGTACAGCAACAGAACAACTTGATGCCCTATTTAACATCACTTGGTGTCCGTCAGTAAATATGTGATGTTGTAAAGAAGCAGATAAGTTTTAGTTAGGTGATGGAGGGTAATTTTTATTAGATTTTGGATTTTTGAATAAAACTGGATAATCCAATTTCAACGCTGACGTACCTACTCGAACTTGGAAAATTTTGTGACTAGTTTTATTGCAACTATCATAAAAATATCTCAGTGCATAGCAGATCCTGGATTTTCATAAAGTTTTTTAACTTGTTCAGCATTAATAATAACAAAACGAACAACAATAATTATAATAACGAACGAACGATACAATGAAAATAGAATGTAGACGAAAAACATGTAGTCAGAGGGATGTGTATGGAATGTGCGAAATGAATAGAATACTGATTGCGAATTAGTATAATAGATCAAATAAGAACAAATAATAAGACAGAAAACGAAGAAAATATATATAAAGAAATTTTCTGAAGGAGGTGTTGACATTGTATGGCGGAATACGAAGAATATATGATCCTAACACGCTAGTAGGTAGAAGAATTTGGCTAATTTATTTGATTTATTTACATGAGTACTCATTGATTTTCATTTTGACATAAAATATTCAAAAATCATCAAATTTGCGTTAATATTATGTTTTAAAACGTCATTTAAAAGAAAATCTTTGAGAGATATGAAACGGGTTATTAAATTTTTTAACGAACGGCGTATCATATCGATGGATATAATGATGTGACATAAGTTAAAGAATAATTAAGTAATTAACGTACATATAGATCGTTGCTTACAGACTAATAATATATATGTAACGATCTATATGTACGTAATTGATATAAAAATAGTTTGAAATGCTCTTATTCGATATATGCATGTCGTAATATATGTAAAACACATGATTCCGATTCGGCTCAGATTTAAATGCTGATACAGATATTCAGAAATTAACATAGTCGGTTCGTTATTTTACATTTTATAAATTCGCGACTCTCAGTATTACAAATCCAAATAAACAAAGAAATTTTTGTTTACTCTTGTCCGAGTGCACTTTAGGTGCCTACGCTTGGATTGTTCTTTTATCAAGTGAATTTATGATCTCAAAACTTCACAATCTTATAACGATTTTAATATTTTATGTAGACAGCCATTACTTGAAATACACAAACACACAGGTGCCGTTCTCGGTCTTCAGTGATTTAGCATAATTTATTGACCAATTACATTTGCTGACACGATTCAAAACACGTTTTTGCAGAATACGTTTATACACCCGTAGACTACGAACACAACTATACGATTCAGCATGATGCGTGCAAAGAAGAGGGCGATATCGGATAATGTACGTGTCCGTAAATTACGTTGTGACATCATGGGTCCGACATTCGCGTTCGCAAAACTGCAAACAGCGATCACAACACTTTAGCCACGAATTTTTGCATTATAGTGTTCAAAACCGTTTTAAAAAACCGTGTTTGACAAAACCACAGTTATGAAGTATGTACCTAAACAGTTTTAAAAATTAGTAATATTCATATGTTGTTGAGGAGATAGTTAAAATAGAACATTTGCACATTTTAACAGCATATTACTAATTAACAATTTGATACAGTGAACCCCTATAGTATGCAAGTCAAGCGTATTAGACATATCGGTGTTAACCATAGGTGCCGTTGGGTGGTAGGGCAGAGGTTACCTCCCTAATGGCCGCCACTCCAAGCTATATTTACCCCACTCCTACACACCCGCGCCCAAAGTGCGAGGAAAATTTTAGGGAAAATTTGCAGAAATAGGGTGAAAAGTGGAAAACAGGGTAAAAATGGTAAAAAGTGGGGGAAATTATGAAATGTTTATCTAAAATTGTCGAAAACTAGAGTAAAAAAATTTGAATTCTTGAAAATTCTAGAAACTGGCCTCCTGACAACCCACCCCACAAGACCATCTACTACCCACTAAACCGATGGGCCTTCGATGCGTACGGTGCTAGCATATGTTAGGAGCTGATGCATTAAATAATTCTACTCACTTAATGGAAGACGGTAGAAATATTACTTATCATGCTTGCGTTGGTTAATGAAACAACATAGCATTTAAGTTTTATAGCTATCCTTAAATCTGGTTGGTCAATGGCGGATTTAGTGTAGATGACGGGTCATGGCCCCAAAGCCAACGCAAAATTTTCGCCAGTTTCATACATATGTTCAGTAGCAACCTCAGTAATGTGAACTATTCCCAGACGCACTGTATGGAAGACTGGCACAGCACAGTTATGCTTCCTAAAACAGCAGGGTTCACTTTAACCTATGCCGACGTAATAGCTATGATAATGCTAGCAATATGTATGGAAATATTCAAGGATCCTGTCCAATTTCAAAAGGCAAAATGTATTAATTGATAGATTGACTGATGATGCTTGCCTCCGTACCAATAACCCATAAATCGGTTTGGTACAATATATACCCGTATTCTAGAGTAAAATTAAAATAGAATATGTTAATGAACGCAAAGAGCCTATTGTAAGCACTCTAGTGAAACATATTATAAACATCATGAAACTGGAAACTGTATATACGTATCTTTGACGGCCTTTCATTTTAGTTATTATATCGATGGTAACTATCTAGCGATTCTGTTTCGGCACGTGATGAAGCAATCCGCGTTTCATATCCGGAATCGGCATTGTCTTCACCACTCCTACCACTGTTAACGAATACATGTTCGTCATTATATTCGCCGCGCTTCAATTGGTTCTGCTTTGCTTGTGATTGATGGTTGTGTTGTCGTTTGTTTACGACTGGCTCGATCCGACTTATTGACTGTTGTAAAGTTTGGTCATAGTTGGATTGGAAATTAATTTGGTTATTCGGTTTCAAATCAGATATCTTTTTCTCTTCGTTCGATTCAATCCATTTCTGAAGAAACTCGACCACTTCACTATGGCCGTGGAATTGTGCGTCGTCCATCGGTGTATGGTCCCATCTAAATACAATGAAAACGAGAATTTTTCATATGCAGAGTTTACGTTACGAATAACACATCATGCGGAAATTTTTCCACAAAAACCAGCGCAACTCTTTCAATGATATAGTGTGCAACACTTCATCGTCAACTTTAAAGCTCTTCCCAATCATGGTTATCCGTATGTAAGACGGTATACCGAATCAGCCATCCTTGCCCGACTTCGCAGCAGTTTTTTTGTAATGCAGTTGTATCCGACATTAATATTAACTAAATCAAATTTTCAAATTTTACCGCATTTGACACTTCGTTGTGCCTCTGTATTTTATATGGTGTCCTATGTACAATGATGCCTTATGTTAGAATATGAGAACCTTATAGGTACTAAACTTTCGTTTGATTGTAGGCACAGTTTCTAACAGGGTTCGAAATGTTCCTTTAGAAACTGTGGTAAAAATCATTATAGTTATAGGTTAATGGTGTCTCAGTTTATATGTTTTATTATATAGTGTAATTATGTGATGTACTGCATACCATTAGATGGTAGCATGTAGATAGCTGCCAATCAAAACTTCCACATATTAGGTCTTTTGAAACGTAAAATAGGCCATAGCATTGTTCTCTCTATATTGCTCATTGATAGCGCAATTCCACCGATCTCGGTATATGGAGAAATATAATATGGTTACTGATAATTCGGATGCTATAGACTTGTTATGTATACTATTTAGGAAATTCAACTGTTCACAAGTCAAAAATGAATATATATTCCGTCCTTTCACATCTCATGTTAGAATGTCAATCATATCATATGTCAAAATGTGCCTTAGTGCTTATTTTTCAATTACAAGGCGTAAGTTATTTCACAACTATGGATAAGCCTTTAACGCATTACATTCTAGAAAATACATCATATTTATATTAAAACACAGGATTTACAGAAATGAACGATGACGCAACACGTAATTTAGTACTAAATATTTAGTTCCATAGTTGTAATTTAGGTTAGACCTAGTGCAAAGTTGTGGCGCCGATGGCATAATTATGATTTTTTTAAAATTACTAATTTCTACTGTTACCGCACAAAAACTGTGTGTATTGTATAGCCAACTGCATCTGAAATTGAATTTATCATTGAATTTGTTTGTGGTATCTCGATTCGGACTGGTTTCCAACATTGGCAGAGTGAACTTTCCCTTTAAAATGCAAATCTTACCTATCTTTTGGTTGAGGGTTAACGTTGCATTTTCTCAACAGAAATAGAATGCAGTCCATATGTCCTTCAGCTGCTGCCAAGTGTAAAGCTGTTCGTCCGTCGTAGTCGCACATTCCCAGATCAATGCCTTGCAGCAGATACCTACATTAACATTTAAACACATGTTAAGATGCATTATATCTACGCACTATGGCACAAATTATATGGAAACGCACACAGCTTCTACTGCTCTGCTTCGGCAGGAAATACGAATATTGACAGGAACATTATCATAATATTTTAATTTTACCATTGACAATTTTAAGTCGTTAACAACAGGTTTCTCTAATCTCTTAATCTAACTTAACGTTAAACTCGTCACGATAAAAGCGCGTTATCATTAGTATGATTACTCGTCGATGACGGTCGATGATACTCATACTAGCTAAGTAATAAATTTTTCTATATAGATCGCACCTGTATCACTAACCTATTCATTGTGAGTTAGCCTTTAAATTCTGGTGCTAGAGAAATTTCTTATTAACATGACAAACCTTCTCATCGCTGATACATCACCATTGGCTGCCGAAAAAAGCAGATTTACAACTTGTTGTCCTTTCGTTTCGATTCGACGTCTTCTCGGATCGGTTTTCATTTGGTTGCGTTTCAGATTATCGTAATTGTGAAAGTTAAATCTTTTCACGAGCTCCTGAAACCATCAACCGCAGTTTGCCTTTTTTATTTGAAAATAATTTTGCTTTGAAATTTTTGCTGTGTATAATTATAAATATATTTGTATCATAAATTTTTCGGGAACAATGAAATTCTTAACTAATATATCCAAAAATGCCGACGTCCCACAATAACCATATCGTACAACCATACAGAATAACCATATCGTACAACCATAGAGTATCGAATCAAGCGGAGCTTCACGACATCATTATGCTGCGTAAGATACCAACCAATTTAATATCATGGACTAATTTTACTAAATATAGTGATACTGAACTTTGTTATGCACATTTGTTATATGGTACGGTTAAATATGTTTACAGGAACACATACTTTGTCGTGCATTATTGATTGAATGAAAAAATACAATGTCAGTCGTTCGAACAACTGAGTATTCAGAGCAACTGTAATAATATTGTTGATGCAAAACCGTAAAATCGACTAATTTACATTTACTATGTTTCCAATTTCTCTGTTTTTGTTTGAAACTAACAGTGGGCTGCAATGGAACAACATTATTAGGTTCTTTTCCATTATCTCCCCATACCGAATTTACTCAATTTTGAAGATACAGAGCTGATTTTAGTACCAATCGATTCAGCCCGATGAAGCGGTTCAGAAAATACTCATTTTACGCATATCCATTATTTTTCCGATTTTTGAGGTCCCAATGGATCCCTTTTTGGAATTTGGGAACCCAAAAATTTTTTTGTTCGGAATATAGTCATTTTTGGCACCATTCGAGTCGGCTTGATGAGAGAAATCTACTGATGTGTAGTATATTGAAATCTAAGCAAAGTCTGCTATAATTTAAGTTCACTAAAAGTATATTGTGCCTTCTAGCTTGTTTCCGTCCAGCTTTTACCGCTGCGAAGTATTTTATTAAAAAAGTGGTCCATGTCAGCTTTAGGGGCCGAAGTATAATGCATGCCATGCCGTTCTCGATATACTAAGCCTAAGCCTTAGTCTTAGTCTAAACTATGGTCCTTATATGAGACATACACTAAGTCTAAGCCTAAGTCGGCGGGCTGCCGGCCCCCGAACGCTCCGCTGTAAGCAGTTCCTTTTTCTAACGTTATAACGTATCGCCCTCAGGGTTACTTGGGCCCTCATAACTTTTTAAGATTTAAATATACTACACACAAGTACATTTATCCCATCAAGCCGAGTCGAATGGTACCAAACATGACCATATTCCGAAGAAAAAATTTTTGAGTTCACAAGTTCCCAAGGGACCCAAGGATCCATTGGAACCTCAAAACATCCACAAAAAATTTTCAGGGATATGGGTAAAATGAGTATCTTCTGAACTGGCTTATCGAGCTTAATAGAATGGTACCAAAAAAGCTCTGTATCTTCAAAATTGACCAAATTCGTGCTGGGGGAACTATGAAAAAGAACCAATTATTATAGTAATCAAAATCAACTGGTTAAATAAAACGTTCGTTATCAGCTAGTAATCACCACAGATCTCTGCTATATATAATTGTTGCAACTATTAACATCATTGAGACTACTTTCAACACAATGTCAACCTTGCCTACAACACCGTTTGCCGTATGATTTGCATAAAAACAGTATTTTCTCGTCTGTGCGTTTCCATTAAGGTGTCATAATTCAAAATACAATCTTTTGAAAGTGTAAGGTATGTCACAACGATATAAGCTATAGTTCAAGTAAAAATAATTTAGAAAGAACACCTCGCAAAACTGTACACCGCGGACGGAATTTCCCCATCGATCTAACTTCGGCGACCACAGACATATACCCATAACGTTGGGCACAACGACAAGAATCATTCCGGATACACTGGCTTTTGCTGGAAGTCCAATCTGTAACACAAATAATTAAATAAAGAAATTATACGTCGGCTTGCAAAAAAATACTACTTCTTGAGTTTATAAGCGGTCAGAGAATTATTTGTAACTAACTGGCTAGTGTTCAAAGTGGACCGTTCTATAGAGTTACGTCAATGATTTGGTATAAATAAATTGTGGATCGCTTTGTAAAATTTGTATCCAATACAAGGAGAGTACAATCTCCAGATGACTAAATGACTCACGAGCTCAAGACTTTGCAAACGGCTATATTTTAAAAGTAAAGCTCTTTACGTAAATGTTATGTATTAAATAAATCATAATGCGTAGATTTTCCTTTAAACGAAAGTTGAATAACTGGAAAGCTAAGTGGCTTTCTTTGCTATAGCTTAAACTAAAAGACAATGAAAACTGAAAACAATTCGCAAAAATGTAAATTCGACTTAAGATATAGATGCACCTACATATATTCAGTGTCACAGAAATCCATGACAAAATGGAATGTGTGGGTAGACAAATGTTACAGGCACTACAAAAATCTCCCTGTTCCGGATTAGCGATATGTCTATTATTTGAATGCAGAATTGTTCTTTCAAATAAAGTTTAAATTTATTTCATTTATTGTATCGCACAAAAAGAGAAATGGTCGATGCAGTTTGAAATATTACAACCTGCTGCCTGTATTATGTATGTATTATGTGCAACAAAAAATGTTATCAAATTCACTTCGAGCAGTTTTATAAATCAAAATATAATATTTTGAATATTTTCGATATACAGCACCCAAATTACATATGCTTCAGCTTATTCTTTAAATTAAAAGTGTTGGTTGTAGTATAACGTCAGAAACAAGTAATCAAACATTTTTGATGGCATATGCATGTGGCACAGAATGTTTGTAGGTTCATCCTGTATGTTGTAACGAGTTCAGACGAGCGCGTCAACGCGAATTTGAACGAGATTAACAACACAAAATGACTTAACGCACGGCTTGTTTTACTATACCTGACTTGTAATAATGCTAATTTTAGCAAAACGTGCATTAAATCATTTTGATGCACGATATTAACAACATAAGTTGTGTTACAATTACCGTTAAATTTGGAGTTTCATTATTGTATTTAAAAAACAAAAAATGAAGAAAAAGGGTGAGAGGTTGGATAAGAAATCCCTATGTAATGAAACACCGACATATTATTTATTACAAGATATGACTTAGAAACAAAGAGAAAGGCACTTAGTTCGTTGGCATCGCACCTTCAGGTTAGTCATATTAAAAGTAGTAACAGGCGCAACTACAAAGCTATATGTTTGCTGGAAAATTTCTTTATGAGATAGGTTATCCTTTCTTTCTATGTTGTGAATTAGTACAAAATTGCGTATGTTCTCGAAATTTTAGGACACTAAAGACCCAAAGGTAGCTAGGAATTAAGCAATGGCAAAATAATCTCGGAAATCGGGTTTATAATATGTAGATTTAAGAAGAAAATGGATGTTTCCGAGGAGCAATGCCTAGATGTAGTTTTGTATTATGCATGATTTACCTTAAGATGTGTGCGCCTAGGATCGGATTCTGTAACAGAGCCCATTCCGGCCGGTGACACAAGGCACAGCAACATCCGACCCTTCATAAATAAAATGAATATCAAAGCTATGCTGGTATGTTAGTACTAGCCGGGAGAGGCTATGTCTCAGGGTTTCATCGCCGGTACAGACTACTGAAAAAATATTTATTACATTTAGTTTAGCAGATTATGTTACAGGGAAAATATTTCGCTCTAGGCCCAAAAAGGTAAGATTAGTAGTAATTAAAGCGACTCATAAATGAGAGTAAAATAAATACGTAAATATCGCTATTTTCAAAATTTTTGTCTAAGGACCTTTTGCAAGCCAACCTAGTAGCTATGTAAAACACACTCTTCCATACATGAAAATTATGCTATTGTAACTGGAAGGATGATTTGCGAACATATGACCATAAATATCACTAATTTCCGTTTTTTCGCGGTTTTCCACTGTTGTCATATATTTCTAGCTTTTAGAGCCGATACCGGCCTTTGTGACAATTTATAAGCCTCGCTTTACTATTAGCTAAATATATTTGTAGGGTCTCGCTCGGCCCAAAAAATGTCACACTGGCTCATCACTGCTAGCCAAGAATGGCTGTAGAGCCGTGGCGGACTGTGACAAAATCCGGCCCTGCTGCACACATCTTAATTTAAATGATGCATTGCGCAGCCACGCCATACTATAATCTTCTTTCAAACTACACGCTTTTTGACTTCTAATTAAACCGTACATTATGTAACTGAAACTTACGGTTTATTTCGTACTGTCATGATTTATGTCATCCTGAAAATGCTTACATTGAATGCAAATTGACCAGAATAATCGTACATTCCACAGGAATACATCAACGATAGCACGTCACGGACTGAAGTTGCAGCTAAAACGGGTTCGTCATTGATCGGACAAATACCGCCGTTTGCCAGTGTAGCAGCAATCACAGCACCAGATTCACAGTTTATTTCGATTGAATTCAGCTAGAAATGACATTGTTGCAATATTTTGCTAAATGGTAATTAGGTGTTTTTTAGTGATCAAAAATTATTAGCTGCCTTTCTATTTACCAAACCATTAAATTCATCAAGTTTAATAAAAATTGAAGATTACGACTGTTTGTCTAGAAGTTTACAAATACGTACATTTAGCCAGAATAAACGCTTCATCGACAAATATATACATTAGATAATTCTATTTTATTGGAATTCTCACAACCAGAACTCTACTATATCATTTTTGCTTTTAGTATGGCGTGATAATTAACGGGTGTTTTACAATAAATTGAGGCTTTATACTTTTGTAAATTTGTGTTTTACGATACAAATGGCACCGTTTAAGGAAAATTGAGAGTCATTTAGGGAACGTATATTTCGTATGTATATTTGAATTACTATGAAGTATTATTTACCTCATATGAAAATAAAAATTTAACACCATGTCTTGCATATTTTGAGCTGTAAAATAGCAAATATTAACTGCAGCATGAAGATCTATTTTATTGTATCTTATCAAGAGTTTAGGCCTGGATCTTTAGGTTCAACTTTAGATCAACCTAAAATTATTGCATAATTGTTTCACAAAAACAAGTGTCACTATTTATGACGTTTCCGTCCCATGAAGCTTGAAATACTAATCGCTGACTATAACTTTTAAGGATTTGTAGTAAGGTGTCCTGCTCTTGTGCAGTAGAAGCATGAAGATGGTGATTCGAAATGTATATAATTAGCAGGAAATCTCAAGTTTTTCGTATTTATGCAGACAAATAAATAAAAACGATGATTTTAGAATTCTTCTCCTGTTTTTCGCTTTCTTCTGCTAACCTATGGGTCGGAAATTTGCAGTTTTGGAGTGTCAGTGGATAATTTACAAGGTAAAGTTACTTTTTTGATATTGAATGTCTGCTCCATAAGCAGTAGTAGAAACAAATCAAAACAAACAAACTTTATAGAAAAAAGTGATATACTGTCACAAAAATACATTAAAATTAAAATATATTAATAAATTTGCTACAACGTTTGAAATTCTTTTCCTGATATAATATGTAGAAACCGTGGCGATGATTAATAAAGCGGCAACTGCGCCCCTGTATAATCATAGAAACAGTGCGCCAGATCCAATCCCAGTATGAGTTTGAATCGAGTGCGTGGCGAATATCACCTATCATCTACGCAAAATAGTATTTGCAAAACATAAGCTAACAAAATACAATGTTGTTCAATTATTGAGCAGTCGGTTTGATCATTGTTCAACAGGCTGTGTTTGCCACCAAAATAAAATTTACCTACAGTTTAAGATTATTAACAACAATCTGTTTTGCAACATTCATTGACACAAAAATGAATTGCCCACGAGTACTATCAGATAGATCTCTTCAGAGTTATTATACTAGAAAAAACTCTGTCTCGTTATATGGATTTTAGCAGAGCATAATAGTAGAAATTTGACAATTTTAAAGCATAACTTTTTGGTATCCGTGCAGTTATTGTTATGTTTTTATTAAAATGCGTTGCGTGCATACTATTATTAAAATAGTAAACGTCATAAAATGCAATGAATTTTCCGATATGATCGTCAATAACTTGCAATCGCCTCAAAGCTTCGAAAAAGCACTAAACAGTCTTTCTGCGGTTGCATGATATATTTAGCATAACTACGTCTAAATTCACATATATGAACAGCATTCTGTTACATAAAATATTATGCACGATTACCTGAAAATAGAGGTCCATCACCTGCTGAAAATTGGTCTTATTTGGAAAGCATTTGTTCTCCCGCAGATAGTACCCAATTGCGTAGTTTCGGTCTGCCACTTCTCTTTCAGCGATAAATCTGCAACAACGTAGACTTTATAATATAAGTAGCAATGAGTCCATGATGAACTTTAGAAAAATAGTGCAACACTTATATGAGACTATATTATGTAGATTCTAGACTGACGTGGTCGATTTTTGCATGATTTGAACAACATTCGGGGGCAGCCAAATAAAGTATTTTTCAAACTGGAAAAAAGTTGGTTCGGGGAGACAGGACACAAGCGGGATTGTGTTTTCCTATAAGTCAATAAAATTAAAGTACGAAATCGTTGATACTGCAGAACTACGATCTCGTGTTTAATTAAACATACCTCATAACAAGAGTGATACAAATGCGGGTACAAATGATTTCTTAAAATCTCGCGCATGCATAGCTGTCAATAATGGCTTGATCGACGTTTTCCCTCCTCCTTGTGGTGTATCGAGATTAGATTTAAAAATCTGCGCTTTATTCTTTTTTGCTATTCAGTGCGTAAGATCTTCAAAATCATTCTAGATTTTTCGCTATGTGCGGTGTCACGTATGGCAACTTTACTGAAATAAAGGTATGACTGAATTTTGTGAAGTGTACCATGTTCAATGCGTCAGGGGTGTTAATGCTCCTAAAATTGCAAAAATATACTAAAGAATTACCAATCGATGATATTCAGTAGGTTTATAAATTTTACCAAGTACCTACATTTCTCGGCTTGTATCTCCTTTCCTTGGTTGAGATATAAATCTGATAATGAAAGGATTGAGAACTGGTTTATTAACATTTTGACCATTAGATAATATAATATATTTATCCGTATACTTTCTGATTAAGCTATGTTACAATAACAATTCATAACTGAAACACCATTTGGACATTATATACTTTTCGCGACAAATACGAACAACTTAATTATACAAGATATTAACTGTGCCAAGATCTTGTCGTCCTAAGCACATATTACCCTAAAATTAAAACTAAACAGATCACATAAACGATTTGCGACATGTTATACCAAGTTATAAGGAAACTGGCCCAAGTAACCATAATTGGCCTAAATAAAATACAGGCCATGCTCTTCTCGATATACTAAGCCTAAGCCTTAGTCTTAGCCTAAGCTAAGGTCCTTATACGAGACATACACTAAGCCTAAGCCTAAGTGGTGCCGAAC
>JASANE010003094.1:0-17919 GCA_030248225.1 Trileptium ribeirensis
ATGCAGCTGCCACAAAGTTTTTACTTTCGGAGGTGTAAACAATCTAGAGCTTACAAGTCTTTACATTCTACCGACATTAGGCTCTATTTGGCACCCGCATAATAGAGACATAAATGATTAGTGTTATGTTTCAATTACTTGATTAGTGTTATGTTATTCGTATTTTGATGTCACAAATAGATGACACTCTATTTGTGACATCACCATCAGCAGTCCTATGCACGTTTGCTCTAATATTAACAGAGCTGTAAAGTTATAACAGTATTGACGTGTCTATGATAATATAGTGCACTTGTGATATTATATCATAGAAAACTTGCCAAACTTATGTATAAACAAGTAATGATTATAAAGGTAAAACCAGCATTTTGAATTTACCTCTTAAGAACATAAGTGATACATTATACATACACAACGTGTATAATTTAATGCTTCTTTATAGTCTAATTTCAGCCAAAACAGGTTCACAGCATTGGACGCAAAATTTTCACGGAAATATAATATATTTCGCCCAAATCGATATAAATAAGTGGTTAGGCTACAAAATCTTTTATAATTCCCTGAAACACAGAAACATTGGTTACCACAGTGAAACGAATATTTAGTTGTTGGTCCTGTCTATTTACATGTTCTTTATAAATCATTTGGTGCCTTGCTTGATAAATCTCACAAGTGCTAATGGCGGTGCCGTGCGATGCTTTATCGTTAGATCCTCTCAGTGCACATTTTCTTTTAAAAAACTTTTCCTACTATTTTTCGGTTCTGTGGCAATTGGAGTATATACTGCAAGCAAACCAGCCTTAAAAATAATCAAAACTATTACACCCTAACTCGCCACTGCTTCCTTTAATTTGAAGGTTTGAGGATAATTCTAAATTTTATGTAACAGTCACTATGACTGCTATACTATAAGCTTCTGAAAATGCAAACAATATTTAGCTCCAACTCAACATAAAGCAGGTGGTGAAGGTACGGAATTTGCTATTCCATTAGGATTTATCTGAAACCTGGTTTTTGCACCAAAATAGAGCTTTATCAGAATGAACTTGTGAGTTCCTTTACTACAGCGCAACTCACGTTCGACTTATTAGACTTAACAATGTACCATTACACTTTAAAACATTTCGAATACCTATTAGATTTACACTTATGTCAGTAGCTATGCAGTATGATGCTCGCGTTGTGTCGCATGTTTGATTCTCCGCACCTTGCTGTTAAATAAGTGATCTTTTTTAATATGTTACTCATACTTATGCGAATTTGCTAGGCCTAGACAAACCAATTTTTTTCCAAAATATTGGCACGAATAGTACATACTGTTAAGTTTTATTAAATATTAATGCACCGCAATACTGCGATTAATAATTCCGGATTTTATATTGACTATTTAAATAAGGTGGAGGCTGTTGAGATTTTATTTGTAAAAATGAAAAACATTGGTTCACTTCGGCATATATGAATTATATTACGACAATTATAAATTATTGAATTAATTTAACTGCATCAACTGGCGTAGTGAAATTTGCCACTAATCTTGCATCCCGTGTCTCTTGCTGAAACCGCCGGGCAATCGGTTTTGGCACTATCGTGCGAGAATAAGAATTTCACTTAACCCCGTCATATATAATCAAAATTATACTAAAATGTCCTTAAAGGCTTGTTATTTTGGCTATGAGCGCTGATACACCACTGCAACATGATTGTAAAAATACAAATGTACTATGTACAGCTTGATAAAATCGAAAGCAATGTCACATTCGGACGGCTCTGACATCTGACACAGCGCGAACAAGTCTGATTGAGTAGTGGGTGTGTTTAATTAAGATAAACTAAATTTTGTTTTGTTAATAACAAAGCGTGTCATAGCAGCTATAGTTCACGAAACCGCTAATGCTAACTAGAACATTTTGACTTGTAATTTAATCAAAAAATAATACAACTAAAGCTTATGTTTAATTACGGTATGAATATGAGTAAAATGTGACAATTCCGATTTCGTATTTGATTTTCTTAATAACTTGTTCTTTTTACTTCGATGTATTTTTGGATATTTATTAATACCAATATTTGTCTATTATTTAAACACAGTTGTGTGGTAAAAAAGTTAATCTATCCTTCAGCAAAATCATTTTATTTATTAATAAAAAATAAATTAACGAGGAAGTTTTTATGCGATATTAAGCCCTAGCAGTAGATATTGAAAAGCCCAGTAAAAACATACAAAAATAGTAAATGTCCACGAACTATATATTGAAAATACCAGAAGACGCCGCACAAGTAATTACTCGATGCTATTCGCTCTTGAGTAAACCCAAAAGTGAGGAAAAATAATTTAAGATATTTCACAAGGAGGTTTTCTCTTGTCGTTGCAAAAGCGGCATTTGATTGAATTGCCTGCCATAAAAACGGATTATTTGATGTCATGCTAAGCGTCTAATCAAAATCTAAGTTTAAAATTAAAAACCTACACTAATATATTCTACCGATTTTTACGCCAACCTCGTATGCATAACTTATTCGACTACTCATTTGGTTTCAAGAGTCAATTGTGACATGATTTAGACGTAATTGGTATACAAATAGTTTGTGCTCAGCAATTTGATGACATCTACATGGTATAGTCGCTATTTTGATTGACTTATTTGACTGTTGGTACTGCTGTGTCAAGTTATTTCTATATTTTCAACATCTTAATAGTTTCTTCGTTTCGGGCTTCTAAGCCTGTGTTTTTTCCAAAAAGGTTTTTAAGCACAAACTCTTGCTAACATAGACGGTAAACTTCTGCTCTACAATCTCCGACAAAATAAAGCATTTATTTTGCGCTAGCATTTGCTACACAGACGTTTTTCACATTGGATATTGTAGCATGCTAAGATTACATCATTATGTTGTGAAAAATCATATGTGGTCCTTTAGTACTTTGCGTACTATTTGATGTTTAGTCTACTAATACTATGTTTTAATTTTCTCCTGCTGCCATTAAGTATTTCCTAAAGAAACCTGGGCTAAATGGAACGTATTTCAAACACACTATGTTCTTACAAAACTGTTATTTCAGGTTAGACAACAAAGATACAGACGTTCCGCAGGCCTCTATTTGCTGTATCACATAAATACATACGGAAAAGCGAGCAAATTATCAGGGTATAGCAGCTATAATACAAACCTTGTTAAATTTTTAGAAAAACTAGACGTTTGAGACATTATTTTTAAAATACTTGCACTTTAGTAATGAAGACGAGGCAACCCAAGCTGTGTCCGTTACTGTTGTAACCTAACAGATAAATCATCCTTCGAACACATTATCAGGCTATAGCAGCTATAATCCAAATCTTGTTAAACTTTTGAAAATCTAGACGTTTGAGACATTGTTTTTAAAATACTTGCACTTTAGTAATGAAGACGAGGCAACGCAAGCTGTGTCCGTTACTGTTGTAACTTAAAAGATAAATCATCCATCGAACACATCAGACGCATATATAGATTATCGTTAGTCAAAGGTTAAATAGGAAATTAATGTGCTATCGATGAGGCATTGCTTCGGCTCGAGTAACCCTGGCCTCAAATGTTGCCAAAAATTGGGTCTTTCATAGAATCAAACAGCTCCTAACTTGTCATTTTTGAACATACTGCCCTAACTTTGGTACTGTTCGACTCAACTCGATGAGACAGTTTAGAATATATACATTTCTACAGACCATATTGCATTCGAACGTTGTTTCTATTTTCACATCAACTATTGTACTAGGCCGGTTTGAAGTAAATTTACTTTTGAATATATCTCGATTAAATAGAAACAGTTTTTTGAAACAATCTGGACTACCGAAGCGTATTTTATAAGGGTTGGAATATGGTAGTTGTTAAACTTCGAGCTGCATAAATATTTATGTTATGAAATTATTTTCGATCATTATCGTTATATTAGTATATTTTATTATTATATTAATGATTATATATTTTCGTCTTATCCCATAAAGTACTTTTCAGTTATATGACGATACGGTCGCTCATAAAACTAAACCTATGGTATGTAGCAAAATCGTATTTGGGCATGTATAAATTCCATAAAGCCTGAATTTATACTTGATTTAATAACAAAAACCAAATGTGCATCATGCTTGTTTTGGTGTATTGAAATGCTGATCTTGAAAACAAAATCTGATAGCCATCGTATCAGAATGTGGATTAAAATTTGGAGCCAAATCAAGCTAAAAGGTGTAACATTATATCCTTTAAAAATAACAGCTTAGTGCGGAGGAGCGCCGATTTATTCTGAAGTAGCTTAAGCTCCTCAGTTTGAGTTTCACAGATATTTGTGTCACCTTAGTTGCCATTATATAATTCTACGAAACTTGAGTTCACGATAGAAGCATGCATGTAAGCTAAAAACGTCCAAAAATATTAATCTACATTACCGTGTACATTCTATGCAGCCTTTCAGTTTCTGATTTTTGATTTGTGAAGGTAATACGCCAAATCTCACCTATTACATCAATAGGCGCACATAATGTAAGCGACATTATGACATAACGTCCGTCGTAACCAAAAGAGGTCAAGAAAGGTTGTTACTCTTCAATCATGTGATTCAAACGACTAGACTATCGTGTTATAATATTATACTGTTGTGTATTATGTATATGCCATATAAATAAATCTTTTAAATGTAGACGTAGTGGCACCTAATCGGACAACTTGTCCTGTACGATTCGTCCATAAAGAATTAATCAGCATACAACTCGTATCTTACATACTGATACAGTATCACATTTCGTATCGAGAAGTATTAGTTTTCTTCCAGAATTCAGATTTGACTTTAAGACACATTTGATTAATTAAGTCTAGCTAACGTACGCAGCATATGTTACTGCTGTAATGCATGCCGGTTCATCCTTTGAACACATCAGACACACATTATATAGAGCATAATTGTGCCTCAAGTCCTTCCATCCAAAGTTGTGTTGCCCTCGTCAATGTATGCAGGGACAATGAATAAAATGCTACAGGGCCATCCAATTCGGGCGTGGTCAGTTTGGCAGTTGACAGGGCACTAAGTAAGTTTACGGATATGGAGCGCCGCAAGTTCAGTCTTGTTGTGTTTAATTTACAACACGTCAATCGACAGAATGAAGTAGCGTCTGATAAGGAATTGTTTAATAGTTTGTTACTAGCTATGTAATTTAGGCCGGATGAGCATGTTAGTACGTTTATTAATCGGGTCGATCGTAGTAATACCACCGCAGCAGGGCAAGTGCGCAACAGGGTGTTAAAAGTTCTGTTTTCAACAACATCATCAATAGTGTGTCCGTTCACGATATGTGGTCCCAGATTGTTATGTGTTTTAACGCAGCTATTTGCGGGTGTATCCCGCGTCTTAGGACAAGCCGAAACTGCCCTCCGTGAGCGGACTATAGATACCGAAGAAAACATAACAGTCAACGTAACGCAAACAACTCTTTAAGCGACGACTTACCGAGCCGTCAATGTTGAACTATTGTCGCTTTAATATTGTAGCTGATATAGAGGTACGTTGTTCTCGCCGTCGTTATTTGTCGTCTCTCAATGCTATAATCAATGCTTGCCCAAAACTATTCTGGAGTCATGTCAATGCTTCCAGCAAAACATCAACACCCAGTCTCAAACTTCGGTCTATGAATGGAGATATTGTCTCAGACCCAGTAGCTGGCGCCAATGCCTTCAATACATATTTCGCTTCGGTTTTCAAAACTGAAGACCTGACTAAACCTTCCACAACTATTTTTCCGAACCAATGCTGTCTTGCAATCGATTGCTTTTCTCCAATAACTGTCTGAAAAGCCCTGACACATCGCAAAAGCCAATCATCACCAGGCCCCGATGATTTTTCAGATGCTTTGCTCATCAATTATTGTACAGCGCTGTCACTCCCTCTATCTATACTCTTTCGTAAGTCGTTCTAGTGTGCCATTCTTCCTAGTAACCGGCTCTTCCCAATTTCCAAGAAGTTGTCCAAGCTGGACCCTAGTAACTTCAGACCCTTAAGTCTCACTGCATCTTGCTCTAAAGCAATTGAATCTATAAATAAACACAACCTCTTCAGTCAGTCGCAGTTTGGATTCCGCAACCATCGCTGCGCTCAACGACTGTCCAGCTAATCGATAATCTTGCCATAGTCACTTCTTACATTGACTCAAAATCCTGTGCGGGCTGCGTTCTTGTTGAATTGAGGAAAGCTTTTGACGTAGTTCCTCACAACCATCTTCTGACCAAGCTAGAAGCACATGGCATCTCCGGCCAACTACTCAAATGGATTGACGCTTTCCTTTCTAACGGTTCCCAATCTGTCATTGTTTCGGGCGAGTCTTCATTTCATGTTCCTGTCTGCAGCAGAGTTCCTCAAGGGTTTGTCCTCGGCCTAACACACTTTCTTCTTTACATTAATGACATTGCTGACAGCATCAAGAGACGTCTGGAACTGTGCGGACGATACTTGCCTATTACAGTCAATCAGCCAGAACAATCCAACTAGCGACGTGGACAACTTCTGCTCGATAGTAATGCCAGCGACAAGTGGGCAAATGCTTGTTGCATGTCGTTTGCACTACCTGAATGTGCAATACTTTGTTTGGGCCACAGCACACTGAACATCAATACCAGCTTAGTGGGGACACAATACCATCTAGCAACTTCGAACGTTATCTGGGTTTCATACTGTCTTCCACATTGAAACCGTGTGACCACTGCCAAAAATTGCCGCGCTGAAGCTCATCGTGCCGTTTCTCAACTCAGTCGGTCTTTCTGCACTCTCGACAAAAAGCTGTTCTTACTATTCTACTGTACCTTAGTTAGGCCTAAAACTTGAATACGCCAGTCAAGGTGTGGTCCCTGTATCTCCAGCAGTATATCCGATTTTGGAAAAGGTTCAGTGTCGCGCTACAAAACTTGTTCGAGGAATCTCACACATGGAATACTACAATAGCCTTCGTTTCTTGTCGCTGCATACTCTCAAGACCCTGCCGAGCACGCGCCGACGTCATTCTCACCTTTCAATTGCTCCACGGTCTACTCGACTACTACTATCACCGGTTGATCACTTTCGCCGATGACACGTCACTGAGGAGTCATCACCTTAAACTTGCCATACCGCATGCTCGGGTAAATGTGCGTCTCTACATTCACTACCCACGATTCGGTCATGGAACTCTTTGCCGTTGAACGTGATATCCGCTTAGTCTCTAAAATCATACAAACGGTGCCTTCACCTTTTGTGGATAATACCGAAACTTTGACACTTGCATCGTCTTCCTGATCAGATTTATTTTAGTCTAAAGTCATGGGTCTTCTGCTGGCTGGGGACGAAACACCAGTCGTGAAATTCGACATCTCAGTCTGTCGAAGTTGCTCAACGATTTACGCGCTCCTGGTTAGAATAAAGGTTTGAATAAAGTTATTTATAGATGCAACAAGTTGTTTCGTGTGGGCACAACATTTATGGAGCTGTCAAGGAGAAAAATCTATATTACTGTGAGTTTTCACCAGTAATATAGTTCATCAAGGAAGTTGCGGCTACCCCACGGAACTCGAACTTTGAGCATGTGTGATAATATCTTTGATGAGCAATATGTCACTGAAAAACGCATCCGATATCATACATTGACTGCTAAAATGGGCCTTGGAATATTTTTACAAGTTTTCTCGCTATTAACAACCCATCAATCATACATTTGTAGACACAGCGTGATTTTGTGTGACTCAAAAATATTAATCTAAAAGCTAATCTTGCTAAAAGCACCAATATTTCAGTGCATGATCCAGTTGATTGTGCAATATGACATACTTTCATAAACACAAAATCTAGAGCTCTTTTAGTAATTTAACGATGAAAAAACACAGACGTATGACATATATATAATGTTATGACATTCAGACGATATTTCAGTTGGCAGTTTACTGTTAAAGGTCTTTAAATTTTTAAGGTTTTCAAACTTCTGTATAACAGTCAAATATAATTTATTCAAGCTAATTGAAATGTTTTATATTTTAAAAATTTGGATTAGATCTTTTAAAGATTTCTCGATGCACTTAACATATGTTTGATTTGATCCGAATTTTTTTATGGACACAATCGTCACTGCAATAGCTAGATACCGAATTTTTACTAAATAAGCTGTTTTAAAAATTGTATTTCGCAGCGTTTCATCTGTTTGCAATACGCATATCTTCTGTCCCGATTCGGGTTCTTTATAACCATTGAAAGGGCATATAGCGAATATGTCAAAATGGCTTCTGGATAAGAGCATGTCAATCATTGCCATCATTTTAAGACCAACCTGCTCAGATCCATTACGGGTTTTCAAAGGGTAGCTACGACAGTCCCGGTCCTGCGTGATCTCCGGATTCTAAGAAGCACGCAGCACTTTGATGTTAAAAATTTTTCAGTGCCAATTGAATCCCATCGGTTTCTTGAGCCGTCTTTATGACCAAGTAAATGTGATGTTATCCATACATATGTTCCGACATCTCAGCACCAATTGTTGATAAAATATAGCGATATAGAGCCGTAGGTTGCAGTTAATATATGTTACCCCGAACCGAGCCATTACACGTAATTGTGTATTTGAAAATTTAATGTAACCATATAGTAATCACAAAATTGTTTTTAAGGATCAGTGGCCTTTGGTGGGATGGAATTATGAAAACTATCTTTTCGGCACGTTTTCGGTATAAACTAATATAACTTCTATTTTAGCCTCATTTTTGCACAATATCAATCATAAAAACTAGTTTAATAACTACTTTTAAATATACGTAGCAGTTGAAATGTCGCCACCAACCAAAAACCAAATAGCAAATGCTAAAATAGCAAATACCTGATAAGGCAAAATATACTACTTATAGTATTTTTGTTATTTATCGTCAGCACAACTAAAGGTGCGGAAAATTCCATGCTCTAAAAAATGTAGATGAAAATAAAAATATAAGCCGCAGAAGTAAATTTTCGGCTAAATATAAAACTAGTTTCAAAATGTAGAATGTTCTATTATGAATATACAGTTCGATGGTCCTTGATTCCTATTTGCTTTTCATTGATTCTATAAATTTCGCATTGTCATAAATTCAATATTAATATTAATATCAAGACTGCATGATAAAATTTTGTTAAAAATTGTGGCATTCTGCCATACTCGCGTGCTTTACCTTATTCGATAACACGACCATTTTTTCGGCCTACCTCCAAGAATGCCAAGGATACTTGCCAGCTATCAGCTATCGCATTAAAACAGGAACATGAAGTGAACACTGACTGCTATTTTTGGTCTAATCTTATTGATCATTGGCCAGCTGATAGACGGCACGCCTCGAAAATTTGGGGGAGCCAAAAACCCACAGAACCATCGGAAACACCTAACAGCCTTAGAAGTTATGCCGCAAAACTCAAACATCATAGAATGATGTAGAGTTCGTGAGTATGGCTGAGGGTAAAAATCTTCAACAAAATTTTATCATAAACCCTTGCTAACCATCAACTCAACCAGTTTTAAATCTTCAAGAATCATCCAAGGATTGTAATAAGATATCCTTTAACAAGATGGATTTCATATATAGTTATTCTCGTTGTCAAGCCGAACAGCAGTAAAAAATTTTCTTGCAAGTTTCATATACAACAATGCACACAGAATTTGCTATGTGGTTCAAGCGTATATATTTTCAAACTTCAACTGCACAGCCTTACTTAGCTTTTGACTATTCAGGACAATTGGTTAAAATTAGTGTTTATTTATTTTTTGATACGGACATCAATACAAACTACATCAGTAGAACAGAACACATCTATTATCGCAGGTGGTTTATTGTTTTGTATATGCCGTATGACGACACAGATCTTTAATTTCGAAATTGCAAAATGTTCCTTTTCACGGTGTATAAGTAAGAGGAACGGATATATTTTAGCCAGATATTTTGATATACCTTTGGTATTTACGAGGTGCTCGTCGGATCCATTAGGATACCCACAAAGCGGCCAGATAACAACGCACGTGCAAGGTAACCCCGAACGACGAATTAGCGTCAGGCACTTGAAACCGTATGCTGCTGTCATTTGTCAACGCTCCTATGTTTCAAAGGGTTACTGTTGAATCTCCGATGCAAAGTTGTTTTCGTACTTTCCAAACCACTAAATATCAATTACCAAGGTAATACTCACTGTTCCCCATATCATAATCAACACACTTACAGAACATAGCTTGTAGAAACCGCTGTCTATGACATGTTGCTGACATGGTGTAGCGATTGTAATTATCAGTTTCCGCGCTGCCGCACTAGCCAACAGTTAGTTTAGTTTAGTGAAAGCCACGGTAACCTAGCGTTGAATAAAACAATATTATAGCCAATACCATATATCGGTTAAGTGTTTTTTCGTTTTATTGCCACTCGATATGGAGCGAGTTGTTGGACTAAGGTTAAGCCTGTGGACATAGATCGGTATTATTTGCAAAAGCAAGCTAGTCTGTTTCTGTTTAGTCGCTATATCGAAATAACACATGCAGATCAGCTGGCTGAGTGAATTAGTAATTATTATTTTTGCAAGCAGTTCTGTATCATGATGAAATTGAAAACTGCAGGCGCCTATAACCTTTGTTCATCGCATTTAGGTAAAGGATCGAATAGACGTTTTACTAACATTGAAAAGAAATACTCCATGGTCCAGATATTACGATAATATGATTCCATTCTAGTCTAGTTTGGATTAGACATAGTTCTAAATATAGCGAAAAGACCTAGAGGTGAGGTAATAACACAAAATTATAGAGTCATAAATTTTAAATATCGAATAGTATTTTATATATATATAGCGAAAATTTGATATATCGAAAATGTGATCTCAAGAAATGGTTTCACATATACATTTCGAAAAGAAATATTTTGCGCGCCTCTTATTGTAAATTTTAACTTTAATTTAACGGCAAAGTACCTGTCACACATATATGTTCATGATGACTCAGAATTTAAAGTTATATAACACTACTACAGAACCTACGGAGAAATGTAATTTGCCGGAGATTTTTATACTATGTCTATCAAATATTGTTTTGCAACTAAAACTGGTAGTATTAAGAATTCCAAAACAGGTTATCGATATATAATTAAGCGTCAAACATATCAGAATAAAATGATACCTACTCATACGATGATATGTTGAAAATGACAGACTCAAATCTATAAAAGTCACAACACAAATGATTGTTAATCAAAATTTAGGCTATCAGTTGCTTAACCTTTAACGCCTCCAGTTGTCCAACAACAAACAATTGTAACACAGCTTATATAGTTAAGGCCGTGCATCAAATTGACTTAACGCACGGTTAGCTAAATTACCTGTATTACAAGTCAGTTGTAGCACAGCCAGGCGTGCGTCAGGTGATTTGTACGCACGGTTGTGTTGTTTAACTCGCTCAAACTCGTGCTGACGCACTCGTCCGAACTCGTCCCAACCGTGCGTACAAATCACTTAACGCACGATAGCTGTGCTACAACTATTACTTATGTTTCACGGCGTTGTACTGTTTAAACTCGCCGTGTGTTGCGCAACTGTACGCTTACTGTAGTTGTTCGCTCGCTTTGCGAGGAGTTTTACGAATCCGAGTAACAGCTACCAGATAGCTCAATAGCCAGTGAACGTGACTTTTACACGGGTGTTGTGGACTCGATATTTCACCGTGACCTATAATTCTTAATCAGTTTTCGAAATATAAAATAATTCAGGACGTAAACGAACAAAAAGGTAAAGCATTGAAAATACAAAAACCTTATTTCGAAATCGAAGCCCTATACAAATTTGATCTCCCACAGTCGTTTGACGCTGAGTTATTTATATATTTTATGTTGCAAATATTCATCTTAACGAAAACACGTCGAAACCATTATTACCTAAGAAAATTCGCGACTGTAAATTTTGGTTATGGTTTCAAAATGAATTGTAACTATTTTCGCGTTATTGCCTGGATGGGAAAACACCAAATATTTAATGCTCAACAGGAATAGGAAAAGGTTGTATTATTCATGATATGTTTATCAATTAAATTTTTAAAAGATTGAAAAACTCGAGGTATTTATTAGATAGAAATCTAATAACCCAAGCAAGCCTCACAGCGATTCAGCTGCTGGCCGAAATTTTAAAAACTTAACTTTTTAGTTGATAATTTTACGTGCAGAAAAATGTGTCAGCCACATAAGAGAATGAAAATGGGTTCAATCTCCTGGTCCCTGCTACGGTAGCGCAGAACTGTCGCATTGATTTTGAAACTGAAATATAACTAGTTTTGAACCTCCCCAAGCTTAAAACTACCCCAGTCCTTCTGCTTAGTTGGTCTGACTACTTCTTTGAATATTAAAAGGCGTCATGTCAAAAAGTGAACTAAATATATATATTTTAAGGGTCTTGAAAGGCATTTGATAAATCGTAATTTGTGTTATATGATAACACATTAATGGGAGGTGACACCATATCGAATAACAGCGATTTATTTACACAAATGGTATGCTATGTACGTTTTAACTGCAACAGTAAATAGCATTATTGTAATATTTCTAAAAATAATAATACTATTTCATGGGTTAAATAAATACTGTGAACTGAATTCACAAAACTGAATTTCAACCGTAAAATGGTCGTTCACAATGTGTTTCTTGCTTTAGACCGAAAGCTTTTTTCTAATAATCATGTTAAAATTATTATTTCTTCTACTGAGCTCGTTCAATTTTACCAACAGAACGAAGACAGAAAACGAATTTTCCCAGTTTGTGCGCAGTTTTTTGTGTATTTAATTGGTTTTTGCAGGCACTAAAATAGTCAACCAAAACGTTGCTGATTTTAAGTAAACCATTTTATTTGATTATCGCCGCAGCGTTTCTACGTTTAGTACTCAATAAAGCGCTAAAGCCATCTGTAAGCAACCCAAACAAGCAATAAATCTAGCAATATATTGCTTACCATAATTTGCTACGGTAACAAAGTTCGATACGCGTGGTACGATTGATTAAATAATTCGATCTTCGTGCCACAATTGCAGATTTAAGCAAACACAGCCTCAAACACGTTTGAACGATAAGCTCAGATATTCCGCGGAAAACTTGCCCTGCTCAACTGTGTCAAAATGGTATGTTAATGTCTTTAGAAATCTTATGTTTTAAAAATTCACAGTTATGTTGTATATAATATTTCCAAAACGCGAAACAGACGCTTCAGGAGCATCGTTCATATTCTATTTGAAAGTTTACTACCACTGGCAAGCGTTACGTTTATCCAACCTCTACGTTATTAAAAGATAGCTGTTCGCCTGTAGTTGTTTGCTCTCTGTGCGACTGCGACGATTCTTAAAGAACTAAGCAAAAGCTTCTAAATGCTTTAGTTCCTAGCATACGGTAATCGTAGTCTAGCAATTCACGGTAGATTAACCAGTACTGCAAAAGATTGGTAGCCTCTTTATGTTAGAACTAGTGTATGGTGTTCCCACAGAGTCGATTAAAATTTAGAATTTAATTCCTATCAACAGAATTTGAATTGAATCGCTGGGTTAAAGAATCGATCGGTTTCAATTTTTCTATTTTAGAACGGCATTTTAACATGGGTTGTTCAGGAAAAAGTTATTTTAAATCGGCCAAACCCAAATCAGTTTGGTACAAATAAACATAGCTCAAAAACTTGCATTGCAAAATGGGCCTTTGTAGACAGATGTGCAACACAGTTTATATTGCACTCGCTAAATGAAAGAAATTTATTTCAAGGCTCGTATTTTATTTTTATATTCTATTTTTGGACGGGGTACAAAACGCAATCCATATTCTGGCAGTCAACGATTAGCCCAAATCAAAATAACTTTTTGGCACCAAATTAGTGTCGCGATTGCCCAATTTTAAATGATTTTTGCTTAATTAAAAGCCATTTATCTACGACTCATTTTAAAACGAGAAATCTCCAACCCAATCGGTTTTGACACATAATATCAAAACTACATTTAATTTTAGCCATCTCTGTGGGTACATCTTTAAGTAATACGCGCATAATACAAAGTACACAAGAATTGTAGGACTAGATTGTGCTTCTATATCGGTGGGATAAATAACGCTATAGACCACTCGGCCACGTATTAACAAATTTGTCCTGCATTACCCGGAAAACTAGCTGCCCGAATTTCCCAGTTCGAGACAGCACACCCGTTACAAAACCACTGCACTTTCGAAAAGACGACTAAGATGACGCTTTATACCCTAGCGCATGCGTCTCTCTAGATTGTTCGATCATTGAAAAATCATAAGGATTGCTACAGCAGTTATTTAATTTACTCAAAGGTTACGTTGCAGCAGAAGAACAAATAATGGTTGCTATTACCAAAGGTAAACCCAACGGTAATTACACAACTACTTTATCTTAGAAATGGGTAAATGTTTCTGAAAACAATTCTGCGAAATTTAAATCAATGATTTAAAAATTAAGTGCAGAAATGACTGAAACCTTATGTTGGTTTAAACGTTTCTTACACTGTAAAGCTTTATACAGCAGACAATTGATATTTCATAAAATGTAACAAAAGATATATGTTAGTTACATTTGAAACGCTGGCCTTTATAAAAAGCAAAACAGTTGACTCTTGCATATGCATAATGACGCTTTTTAACACTTAAATTAGCAAAGAAAACCTAGGATTAATGATGCAGTAATGCTTGTTTTTGATGAGCAAACTTGGTCAAAACTATAATCCATGAAACTGCGTCATTCATTGTTACTAACACGATTACTAAATATTTTTAACTAAAACTTGTAGCTGCGAACTCGCTGAATATTTATACAACACTTAATACCAACTACCTTTGGAACTCTACGACGTTAAACTCCTGAAAATGCGCAATGTTCATGTTAAATCCACATCTGTATAAAAAAGAAGAATAACCCGTAATCCTATGTCGTAGCAATGATATTGTCTCCTTGTTTTGCGTTTTACTACATTTATCAGTATATCAATGTTAAGATGAATGTGCGAATCTGATGGCACAATCGAATTTCTATTCGTTTTTTAATTACATATCTTGTGGTTTATATATTAAATACAATGGTGATTTATTATATACCAATATTTCACGCTATATTTTGTAATGTGCATCCAGCTTTTGTTTCTGCTCGCATACTTTGATTTTTCGAATAAAATTAATTATCGAATTGTCAAGCACATGGAGACGTCGCAGATTGCAGTGCCTCCCTATGGTAAAGTTACATGACTAGCTCTCTGGTTTAAGGAGTAAATACCAAGTTTTATATTTTTTCTATTCTAGGCAACGTCTGCTGAAATCAAGAAACAAATCGGTTAGTGAAATTTGCTGTGTGAACTTGAGTATTACCATTGATGTAAGCGTAGTTACATCTTTGTAAAATGCCGCAAACACGCTTCATTACTTGTATTATATTTTTTGTTGTAATTCCTATCCTAACATACACTGGGAGTTTTAAAAAAGTTTGAAGTACACCGAAATTGGGTATTCAGTTTAGTAAAGTTGTGCCACCCAGAATTCATAGTAGCGTTTCGTTCAACATAACTAATAAAACTCTTTCTCGTCTATGTTGTAATCTGTTAAGCACTGTGTAATTTTCTGTTTGACATCTAAACCATACATGGTCATAGTGGAGGAGCTAAGTGAAACGCAATAAAAAGAGCACTGAAAAGATATCTGGACAACCCTGCAAAAAAGAAAATTGATTATTTTAGTACTATCAGGTCTATCACATCCAACTAGTTCGAATTGTGATGCTTTAGTGCTATCCGCCGTCGCTTCGTGAACCTACTTCCGGACAAAACTCGAGACCCGATTCAAACAAGAGGCTCGATTAAACTCCCTAAAAAGTTTTACTGGGTAGTAAAGCGGGCGCTAAGGAACCGGTAATATATGTTTTTAATGAAATCGTTACCACTGTACCAGCAATTACTGGTGTTGACGTATAGTAACTTGTGCTCATGTTTTCAACCTGAAGCCCGTTATCATTTGAGCTGCAATAGTCCTGCTCGTTTTTTCGAAGATATGTAGAGTCGACATTGGCATATAAATTCAGTATTTATCAATTCAAATCAATAAAAACGAGACAGCACGGTCTTTAATTCCTTTTCATTAGTGCTATGTCACTCGGGTAACGTTGTTTTACGTTAAGAGCACCATTTATTTATGAAATAAAAAAAACTACAAAAAGGCAACTGGAGCTGCCAGAACGTAACTAAAAGCCACAAACAGCACTAACATAAAGGTTAAGGTTAAGCATTTCCAGAGAGTCAAAATGCAAAAAATCTACTTAAAATATATGCTTTTTACAGGGAGATTCGTAAAAACGTAAAACATTTTAAACAGAAATTTAAACCTGAATTCCGGTCCCGGTGTCATTTTTGCTTTTTGCCGGAGCCGGAACAAAATTTCCGGGGAAAGTGGAACCAGAGCTCCGGCGACAAGCCTCCCCCAAGGTAAATTTTGAATTGTCCAGTTTCCAGCACACCCTCCATTTATTTTGGGGTGAAATCAGAAAGATCAAAATTGTAGTAGTGATTTTATCGATTCGTTTTTTCTGGCGGCGGTTCACTATCTTAAAAAATAAATAATATCCCGGGACACCTTAGCCCCACGTTAATTTTGGTTCCTCCAGGTCAACCCCAACACCCTTCAATTATTTTAAGGTTATATCAAAAACGATCATAATTATAGTAGTGGTTTAACCGTTCATTTTTCGGCCTGCGGCTCACTAATCATCTTTAAAAATAGATAAAATTCCGGTTATACTTTAACTCGAGGTGAATTTTGGCTCTTCCAGGTCAACCACTAACACCCTCCATATATGTTAAGGTGACATCAAAAGCGATCAAGATTATACTAGTGGTTTTATCGTTTCTTTTTTACGGCGGCGTCCCTCTATTTATGTTTAAAGATAACTGACAGAAATTAGCAACTTTGAATAGCAGGCAGTATATATTTTAGAACCATCAGATCGATTAATCGAGTCCATCACCATAAAGCGTGAGTGCCCTCAACTAATTCTTACTCGTGACATTTCTGACCGCTGTTGAGAAAAACGAAGCAGAGCAGACCTGTCTGAAATAAATGAACAGAGCAGGGTTGCGCAAAAGTGTGCTAAATAGTTGTAGTTAATGCAAATTGCAGGTTATAAGATGTAAAACACGTTAATTGAACTGTTTGCCACAGGCGTCACGGTGCCACATTGTTTTGGACATGTGTCATACCCGGCATCATAACGTCTGATAAGAGATTGTATATATAGAGTCGCTAGCACTATCTCTCTAACTAAGATGTGTTGGATAATCCTAAGTTTTTTAATGCTCATGATTCTGATAACAGTCTATTTTTAGTCTCGGACTTTGTCGTCGAATCATCCTTCAAAAATGGCGACCGATCTGCGATGTGAGACTAGGGGTAAATTCTACAGTGCCATTTGACGCTATTATTATTTCTTCCCAAATTAAACATTTACGAAGATGTAATATGTTTCGACAAATGGTGTTTCTCTGTACACTACATTAATTTTTTAGTATGCTGTCATATGTTCGCTTAGCGTGCGTAAAATATATATAACTCCAGGAGGCATTATATACTGGATGTCGATTATCGGAGTGGTTTTACCTTGTGCTTTCGCTCCCGGAACTCTGGCTCTTAGAAATCGGAAATATTTTTGACTAGAAGTTTTGTAGGGCAAATATTCTTCCAGGTATTTGCAACCACTTGTTCCATTCATTAGTCGTTGTACAAATTGCGTCAAAGAAAATTTCTCTCGGCTCAGTATTTATTTAATATAAATTATTATCTGGTTCGACCTTTGTTAGTAACCCAAGAAGTTATACAACTTAGGTTATCGAAACTATGTAAGGATCTGCTTACAAATACAGGCAAGAACAGAGT
>JASANE010003095.1:0-60302 GCA_030248225.1 Trileptium ribeirensis
TATCGCCGTCCATATAAAACTGCCACCTTGTCCAGCACCTGATTGAGTTTAGTCACAAACCAGGGCTAAGTCGACAGGGCATGTAGACTCCAAATGTACCCTGTTTAAAGATTTCGTGTATTAGTAATGAGGTATATATTTGGCACCTTGCCACTCGCTTAGTATTTAAATTTCAACGACACTATTTGATAAATAAGTTGTCTATCGCCATAGGTCTTGCGTAAGAAAATTTACCATTCGGTAGTTCTAATATTAACGTATCCTTTTGCTACATTGCCGTTGAAGTATAAATTATTACTCATTGCTGAATATAAATTTGTATCCTAAGTCAAGGTTAGACAGCGATCGCTAATAGAATATACAAAATAGCTCTTAGGCTCTGTTCGACCCATTCCGAGCCCCTATTCTGGAAAGTTAGTAGTAGAAAAAACCTTATCTATTTCTGAACAGTTTGTGATAATTAATCACTTTGCAATATCAATATGCGGTATCATTTTCGGTAATCAAAAATTTTTTAAATTCTATACTAGCAAAAAGGGAAAAATTTGCGTAGATTTTGTTTTAAAAATTGCAAAAATATTCCGTTTTTGAGCGTTTGAAGACCTAAAACACAGACACATCTCACCTTGAGAAACCCAAGAAAGGTATAACATCGACCACTGAAGCTGCAACTAAAACATTTCATCAAAGGCGACGAATTTTTGGTCGAAAGTCGACACCCTATCTTTACATTTTTGGTTGTCGAATCGACTATGGGCTCCAAAAATTTGTTATGGATCCCTACTCAACCCTTTATTTCTAACATTCATCAAACTATTTTTGACATAAATTATTGTTGACTAGGGTTTTTTCGTGCTTGTTCCGTAAAATGTACATTTGACAAATATTTTATTATTTGTGTTAAATTATGGTAACGGTAATATGATCTGATTGCTATAATATATGTAGATTTTATATTTAGAAGCAGAGGTTTGTTTTGTCTTACATTGATTTTGACATATATTTATGTTTTTGGGAGTCTACAAGGGTCGTATAAATTTCGTATAAACCAAATTATCTTTTACCTATGCTTTCGAACATATTCTTATAGTTATAAAGCTTAATATCCGTACGTGTTGAGACTATGTTTTCAAGCTTAGAATAGCTAGCTCTATTCAAACAAATTCCTGGTCTTTGAACAGTCTTGGGGCCGGAAAATGGCGATGGAACTGTGTCATCATACGATTTTTCCTTTTGGAAACGCATTTACTAGCTGCACCAGTCGAAACGTGCTAAAATTTGCGCAATAGGTTTATGTCTTAATGTCTTTAGTTAAGATTAAGGCATAGCTGTAGACTTAGCATTTAAACATAAACAGCAGTAACAAATAGCTCCTAAACCCATCGGCGGATTACTGTCATTTTAACACCATTGGTCTCTACTCCTCAATGCGGCCTTAATGTTAAATAATTTTTTTCGAAAATTTTGGCCTTCTACGGGGGTCATTTCTAACCTAAAATAATAAGAAAATAGTCTGCTTCATAAAACGTGTCGAAATGGATATTTTCTGAATCATCTGAATGCATATGGTAACAAAATAATTACAGTATCTTTCAGTTGTTTCCAATGGTCGCGTGGGATGGGAGGGGATAAGGAAGACCTGCTTTACAACTTATACATTTTATAAAATTTTTATAAATCAAGATGCGTATGGCAATTCCTATTCATCATTTAATGATACTTACACTTACAAAGCACTTAGGGTGATTAGATCCCATTTACTATTGCAATACTTGACAACATTAAATATATTTTCAGAAACGTAAAATTTTTCGTAAATGTAGTATCGTAAATATCACGCGACAAAATTTATTTTTCAATTTTGAAATCCTAAATAGGAGTCAAGACCCGCCAATTTGTGAATCAACAAATCGAGTCTTTTTGGAAGAAATGTGCTTGATGCTCATCTAAAAGATTGGAAATTTTGGTAAAAATAGAAGGGTTGCTGGACTAGCGCTCGGCAACTATGGAAATTTGAGCAATTATTTATCCTTATATGCTGAACATAAAGTTACGCAAATCCGACATTATATTCCAGAGTTATAGATGTTGAAATAAAATTTAACAAATTTTTATATGGTAATACGATGCTACATAATGAAAGAATATGTTTTTGGGGAACTTGTGTCATACGCGGATAGATCAAGCTAGCGCACCAGTTAGGATGAAAAATAATTTTGGGTCCTGACCGACATTTCGGATTTAAATGCCCGCCGAATTTCATTTGGGGCTAAATGATAAAAGGCCCCATCTACCAAGGCGATAGTTCGAATTAAAATGTTAAATTACAGCAAAAGTAAGAGTGCATGGGACATTTTGCATAAGTATATATGATATCGATTTCTTCTGGAATCGAAGATTTATGGAAACATGTTATCTTTGAGCTAACACCATCAAAAATCTGTAACCCCTAGAAGGTTTTCCGGTTGAAAAAGGCTCTTTTGGATTTGACACCTCTCAAGGAGCTTTAAGAAGTCGGAGCAATCCTTCAAAGGGCCATAGGCGGGACAGCTATTTAGGTGTCCTTAAGGGGACCGGATGCAAAGGTCGAACACAAAGTCCTGGCACATGCCCTGAGGACTGAACCCCACTGGGACACCTACAGGATGCCTTGCGGGTAAATTCTAGCATTATGCAGGAAAAGGAACAAAAATATGAGGGAAATGGAAAATTATGAGGAAACTTGGAACAATGAAAAATAATGGCTAATTGCTCACACCTGCAATTGCACCTTCCAAGCCAACCATCTCACGGGGCGAAGAAGCCATTAAGCCACCCCCTCCAACCTGGGCACGGTAACGGGGCCGTCTGGGAGCCGAACCAATCTCACACCCGGAAAACCGGCAAAGACCTTTGCCCCAGAAAACATGTAGCTTGGAGTACCTGTTTTTGAAGCTAGCATGACAGCTTGAAATATCAGAAAATGTTGGAATAGGTACTCGGCCAGCTATAGTCCCCGTTGCTGCTGTACGTTTAAATTAGTGGGCACAGTGGGGGTCGCAGTACCCCCTTTAGTCTTAGGCTTAGTATTTGCTTCATGTAATGGCCTTACTAGCTAAAAATCAGGTAAGGCTTTAAGCTTAGATTTGGAAACACACGTCCTGCATTTGGCTTTCCCCCTTCAGTTTATTGTAGCTATGGCTAATACCATCTATAAATCCTTGCGGCACCACATAATAGTATGAATGATTGAATGTACAAATTTTAAGAATGCATTACCGATAGCATAAAGGTAGGATGAAAAGAGAGGGCATTGTCGGCGTTAGCTTTCCACTCAGATTTTGAACTGATTCTAACCAATTAGAGAACCGAGTGTTTGAATTGATTGCAAAAGACGCACTAAGAGTAAACTCAAACGCTTTGACATATAGGAATGATGCGCTCTAAAGTGCACAAGTGCCGAAACATAAAGTATATTAACAAAAATATATCATATTAATAAAAAATATGTTTTATAAAAATGTCCAAATATGAGAGCCCTATACGCGTGGCAGAAAACCTCAGATACGCAGTATGAGGTCCCTTCAGACAATAGATTGGAGGATCACTCACATACTAGAGCCGCCGTAAAATGGGCTTGGTTGGTAATCAAAAGTTATCCCTTCGAAAGTTTCCCAGTTGAGAATTGTCCAGTGAGAATTAAATTATCTAATAAAGGAATAGGCATATTGCGGGGCATAATTCATGATGTCACTCGCTCGCTCGGCGAGAAAGTAGTTACGAGATGTGTTGATGTGGAAGGTCGATTATTTATCTTTTATTGTTTCCTCTTGTGGGAACCATCTCGAATAAACTGAGACTTAATCGATTTTTAAGATTTTTTATCCTCCCATGTTTTGACTGCTTTGGATGGTCATTTGACACCTATTGCCGAGTATGATGATCTAAACCCTTTAACGGCAAATGACTGTAAAGTTTAATCTAAAATGTACCTGCGAAAATGCCCTGTTGTTTGAGTTGTTACTGAATTGATTTTTACACCTATATAATTCTGATTTTAAAACTCTCACATTTTTCCAAATAGAATATTACATTTAACTTAATATCATTTCATGCACTGTTAATAATTCAACTTTTGAGAACTGAATTTTTTACAAACCTGAAGTGTAGGCATACTAAATTAGCAGATGGTGGGGGACAGGGTAATATTTTCCCGTAGGCTTGCCACCCCACCCCTCTAGGCCTTGCCGCACTCCCCTGGGAGTGCATCACCCCTTATACTCCGAATCCTTACTGCCGAGCGCATAATTTTCGGCAAAATAGCAAAATTGGGCAAGCATAGCAAAATTAGTGAGGGAAATATTCGGGGAAAATTGGCAAAGGTAGGGGGAAAATTTATAAAAATGAGAGGCGGAAAATTTCAAAATTTATTCGTCTTACCGACAGCAACTCCTCACCTTGTTAACTCCGCTATTACCTAAGGACTTCGAAAGCAAAAAAAAAAAAATAAAAACCGCCTGTTAACCGTTTTGAACTTCCTCCTGTTAAAAAATATCAGTTAACAAACATGTTTATCTGCCTGAGGGCAAATGTTAGTTTCACGAATGAATTATTATTCCTATCTACCGTAGGTAGTAGAGCCTTGTATTATGTAATTAGGATCAAATAGCTAGCGCAAATAATTCATGACCTAGCTTTTAACCCTTCAAAGTCAGTAATGGATGGTCTGATGGGTTCAATGACGGTTTAAAGTGTTCCTCATGAAAAGTTGGAATGGCAGCACAAAAGTTGAGGGCACATGACGAAAGTTGGGGGGACCGACAAAAATGTGAAACTGCCCCCCTCGGAAAATGGGACATTTACATGAAAAAAGAATATAATGTCACATTGTGATTCGAGGGTTCATCTCGGATTCCTTATAATACATATTACTGGAAACAGCTAGAATAGGCTGAACTACAGAAGTTTTAATAAGATTTTATCAAAATCAGCCCCAGTGAAAAGCCGAGGCTTTTAAAGCAGCTCAGGTTCGTTTTTATTTTTACCCATCTCTATGTGAATACTGATGGTCATATATATTGTCATTTTATTTAGTTATTTTTCAGGGAAAACCATATTCGCTTACAACTATTATCAAGATCAATTCTTGAAAGTTCAACGTTTGACGACATAAATCAGCCACTCAAATCGAGCAAACAACGATGAACAATCTTGAGCTTATTTCGTTTATTGATGACGATGATGGTAGCGAATTCGAGCGAACAATGGCCTCAAATGGTTCCACAAAGGACGTCAATAATCCTAACGACCTTTATGCGTACAACAACCATGAGGAACTGTATCGGTCAGCAAGCGAGCCACCAGTCGCAACAATGACCGCCGAATTTTGTTGACAAACAATGACGATCATCAGGAACCAGTGCGGGGAGAATCGCCATGTTTCCATATGAAAGTAAATTGTGGCGGTTAGGCTAATAACGACCTTATTTTACGATTGACTAAAATTGAAGAATTTCATGTTAGAACACTGATAACAGCAGCTACGTTTAGCGGTTTAAATTTGAACTTAAGCGGGCGGTCGATTTGTTGTTATGGCAGCCAAACGCTGATATCAGATTAGATTTCGGGCTAAACCGGGTCAGACACAGTTTCGACATTAAATGCTGATGTTATCTTTGAATCTTTGCAACGTAGGACGCGTTGAAACGTAAAATATGCCAGATTCACATTATATCCGTTGATATTAATTAGTAGCCGTTCGTTGGATCGATGTATTATTCATGCTTTATACTGTCTCCCAATCTTTAAAGAGCGGCGCCCGGTCCAGGCAGCGTGGAATATATGTACAAAATTTAAAAATGAACGCGTAGCAGCATACGGAATAGGTATCCTAGGTTCGCCCGCTTAGTGGGCATACTTGTCTTCATGATCGGAATGTTCCTGAGTCGCCTTTCACAATTTTGCAGTTTTGGTCATATTAATGATAAAGTCTTACAACACGCGTGGCTTTTTGGGACAGCAAGAGTAGATGTTAAGCGATATCCGATCTCAATGAGTAAAACCTATACCCTTATGGAGCTGTATAACATACGGTAATGTAACCAGTGAAGCCGTTCGCGTTTTAACATGTTAGACAACCCTGCAGCTTATTAAAATTAATCTGTAATGTGTAACGCTACTATAACTACGCACAAAATTGCGCGGAGTAACACAGCTGTAACCTATTACAAAAATCTGTATCTGAACAGACACCGAACTTAGTTACCTTAGAGCATAGTTTAATTGCAGATAACCAACCGAGTAACGAAGTCATCTGGTTGACACGTTTCGCTGAGAAAGGCTGTGCTTACGTATGCGACCATTCACGCTGAGATGTTTGCGCGTAGGTAACACTATCGCAATTTTGCAGCGTAAATGGTACGCAACTGACGTTTTAGATTATCCTCAACCAGTAGGGTCGTGACACCCTCAATACTTGAAGAGGGCGGGAAGAAAACATATTTTTCTTTATCAAGATTTTCGAAAGAGATTCATGTGTATTCGGCTTCAGCTTTAACGAGCCCTAAGGCCGTAACATTTTTACCTCTAATTCACTAGATATTTAGGTTCCTAAAGGATATTTTGAAGATTGTGATTTAAGACTATCTTCGAATCTACTATAAACTTATTGGATGTTTGCAGTAGCACAATGAAATGACATTGAGTGGGATAAACTGTAAACAAAACGTCATATCACCGCGTTAATGCAGCGATAGAATATTCCAGTTTAAATCTTTAATCGTTAATCCCGAGTTCTATTCGGAGTTTCCTTATTTGCGTTTTGGCTATATAGAAGAAACAAAATCATTCAAAACCAAAAGATGATATATTAAAATTTTAAACGAAAACCGATGTATCAAACTGGTTAAGAGTAAGTAATGAACGTCTACATTTTATATATAATGAATCTATTATCACAGCTTTTGCCCTTTTTAAAGCTCCTGACTATATTAGGTCTTATGTTTATCCAATGAGTTCTGCGTGAAACTTTCCTGAGTATAACCCTATGTACAAACGTAAATGCTAGGAAACACATCTAGCAGATCACGGCAAACAAATATGGTGCCATAACGGAATTCTAAGTAGCAATTCTTATAATTTTACGCTGGGTTTGTGTCTCGCAGTCTCTTTCACCAATTCATTCTGGCTAGCACATTTAAGTGCTTTTCAACTAAAATCACCACTAAACTGGACAGACGATTCCGTCTTTGATGGTAATAATGCAACGTGTCTTCAATCAAGGTTTCTGTTAGAAAAACTACGCTCAAATGTGCTACAGTGCCATGTTATAGCAGGAGAATCCTCTGTGCCACTGCAAACATCCAATAAGTTTATAGTAGATTTGAAGATAGTCTTAAATCACAATCTTCAAAATATTCCCTTTAGGAACCTAAATATCTAGTGAATTAGAGGTAAAAATGTTACGGCCTTAGGGCTCGTCTAAGCTGAAGCCGAATACACATGAATCTCTTTGAAAATCTTGATAAAGAAAAATATGTTTTTCTTCCCGCCCTCTTAGCGAGGTATTGAGGGTGCTAACAGCCCTACTGGTTGCAAATTCACAATCTAAAACGTCAGTTGCGTACCATTTACGCTGCAAAATTGCGATAGTGTTACCTACGCGCAAACATCTCAGCGTGAATGGTCGCATACGTAACAGCCAGCCTTTCTCAGCGAAACGTGTGCAACCAGATGACTTCGTTACTCGGTTGGTTATCTGCAATTAAACTATGCTCTAAGGTAACTAAGTACGGTGTTGTGTTCAGATACAGATTTTTGTAATAGGTTACAGCTGTGTTACTCCGCGCAATTTTGTGCGTAGTTATAGTAGCGTTACACATTACAGATTAGTTTAATAACTGCAGGGTTGTGTAACATGTTAAAACGCGAACGGCTTCACTAGGTTACATTACCGTATGTTATACAGCTCCATAAGGGTATAGGTTTTCTTCATTGAGATCGGATATCGCTTAACATCTACTCTTGCTGTCCCAAAAAGCCACGCGTGTTGTAAGACTTTATCATTAATATGACCAAAACTGCAAAAATGTGAAAAAGGCGAATTAAAGGAACATTCCGATCGCTGAAACCATCTACTGCCCACTAAGCGGGCGAACCTAGGATACCTATTCCGTATGCTGCTACGCGTTCATTTTTAAATTTTGTACATATATTCCACGCTGCCCTGACCGGGTGCCGCTCTTTAAAGATTGGGAGACAGTATAAAACATGAATAATACATAGATCCAACGAAAACAGGCTACTAATAAATATGTCAACGGATATAATGTGAATCTGGCATATTTTACGTTTCAAATACGCGTCCTACGTTGCAAAGATTCAAACAATAACATCAGCATTTAATGTCGAAACTGTGTCTGACCCGGTTTAGCCCTGAAATCTAATCTGATATCAGCGTTTGGCTGCTATAAGAACAAATCGACTGCCCGCTTAAGTTCAAATTTAAACCGCTAAACGTAGCTGCTGTTATCAGTGTTCTAACATGAAATTCTTCAATTTTAGTCAATCGTAAAATAAGGTCGTTATTAGCCTAACCGCAGAACTTACTTCATATTCGAAACATGGCGATTCTCCCCGCACTGGTTCCTGATGATCGTCATTTGTTTGTCGACGAAATTCGGCGGTCATTGTTGCGACTGGTGGCTCGCTTGCTGACCGATACAGTTCCTCATGGTTGTTGTACGCATAAAGGTCGTTAGGATTATTGACGTCCTTTGTGGAACCATTTGGTAATTGTCGCTCGAATTCGCTACCATCATCGTCATCAATAAACGAAATAAGCTCAAGATTGTTCATCGTTGTTTGCTCGATTTGAGTGGCTGATTTATGTCGTAGAACGTTCGATTTTAGATTCGATCTTGATAATAGTTGTAAGCGAATATGGTTTTCCCTGAAACAATAACTAAATAAAATGACAGATATGACCATCAGTATTCACATAGAGATGGGGTAAAAATAAACGAACCTGAGCTGCTTTAAGCCTCGGCTACGGGGCTGATTTTGATAAAATCTTAACCTAAACACTTCTGTAGTTCAGCCTATTCTAGCTGTTTCCAGTAATATGTATTATCAGGAATCCAAGATGAACCCTCGAATGACAATGTGACATCATATTCTTTTTTCATGTAAATGTCCCATTTTCCGAAGGGGGGGCAGTTTCAACATTTTTGTCGGTCCCCCCAACTTTCGTCATGTGCCCTCAACTTTTTGTGCTGCCATTCCAACTTTTCATGAAGAACAATTTGAACCGTCATTAAACCGATGATACCATCCATTACTGACTTTGAAGGATTAAAAGCTAGGTCATGAATTATTTGCGCTAGCTATTTGATCTTAATTACATGATACAAGGCCCTACTACCTACGGTAGATAGGAATAAGAATTCATTGTGAAACTAACATTTGCCCTCAGGCAAATAAACCTGTTTGTTAACTGATATTCGATAAGATAAGGAAGTTCAAAACGGTTAACAGGCGGTTTTCATCACGCATGGGCGACGTCCGAAGTCCTAAGGTCATAGCGGAGTTGACAAGGTGGGAGAGGCTGTCGGTAAGGACGGATAAATTTTTGAAATTTTCGCCTCTCATTTTATAAATTTTTCCCTATCTTTTGCCAATTTTCCCCCAATTTTTCCCGATTTCGCCCAATTTTTGCCATGTCTGCCTGATTTTTGCCTATTTTAGCCAAAATTATTCTGCGCAACTTCAGCACGGTAGAAAGGATTCGGAGTATAAGGGGTGATCAGGCTATCTCCCAGGGAGTCGGCAAGGCCTCGAGGGGGAGGGGTGGTCATAACCTCAGGGAAAATATTACCCTGTCCCCCACCATCCCTATTAGTATGTACGGCTTTCAGGTTTGTAAAAAATTCAGTTCTCAAAAGTCAAATTATTAACATTGCGTGAAATGATATTAAGTTAAATATAATATTACTATTTGAAATGTGAGAGTTTTAAAATCAGATTTATATAGGGTGTAAAAACCAATTCCGTAACAACTCAAACAAGCGGCGCTTTCGCAGGCTAGCATTTTTACAAGATTAAACTTTACAGTCATTTGCCGTTAAAGGGGTTATTAAGTCATATTGTCTGGCAATGGCGTGTCGAGCATCCATGGCAGTCCAAAGCATTCGGGAGGATAAAAATATTAAAAAATCGATTAACGTTCAGTTTATTGCAATGGTTCCGGCAAGAGGAAACAATAAAAGATAAAAAATCAACCTTGCAGACGTGTGGACTACATACTCGTAACTACTTTTTCGCCGAGCGAGCAGTAGTGACATCATGGAATTATGCCCCGCAATATGCCTAGTTTCCGTTATTAGATAATTTTAATACTAGCTGGACAAAGCTCAACTAATAAACTTTCGAAGGATAACTTTTGATTACCAACCAAGCCCATTTTTTACGGCGGCTCTAGTATGTGAGTGATCCTCCAATCTATTGTCTGAAGGGACCCTCATCTGCGGTGTGAGGCTCTTGCCACGCTACGGTATGAGGGCTCTCATATTTGGACATTTTATAAAACATATTTTTTATTAATATGATATATTTTTGTTAATATATTTTATGTTTCAGCGCACTTGTGCACTTTAGACGCATCATTACTATATATTCAAAGCGTTTGAGTTTATGTCTTTAGTGCGTCTTTTCTGCAATCAAATTCAAACACTCGTCTTCTCTAATTGATTAAATCAGTTCAAAATCTGAGTGGCAAAGCTAACGCCGACAATGCCCTCTCTTTTCATATTACCTTTATGCTATCGGTAATGCATTATTAAAATTTCGTACATTCAATCATTCATACTATTATGTGGTGCCGACAAAGGATTTATAGATGGTATTAGCCATAGCGCCAAAGTAAAGCTGAAGGGCGAAAGCCATATGCAGGACATGCTGTTCTCCAAATATTAAGCTTAAAGCCTTAGCCTGAGTTTTAGCCTAAGCTAAGGCCATTACATGAAGCAAATACTAAGCCTAAGACTAAATCAGGGGGTCTGCGACCCCCGAACATCTTGCCCTAAAACGTTAATTTAAACGTACAGCGGTAAGGCAACGGGGACTATAGCTGGCCAAGTACCTATTCCAACATTTTCTGATATTTCAAGCTGTCATGCTAGCTTCAAAATCAGGTCATACATGCTCAAGCTACATGGCCTCTGGGGCAAAGGGTCTTTGCCGGGTTTTCGGGTGTGAGGGGTCGGACTTCGGCTCCCAGGAGAGACCATCCGGTTGGAGGAGGAGGTGGCTTAATGGCTTCTTCGCCGTCGAGATGGTTTCGGCTGGGAAGTTGTGCAGGTGATAGCCATTACGTTTCCTCATTGTTCCAAGTTTTCCTCATAATTTTCCATTTTCCCTCATCTTTTTGTACCTTTGCCTCATAATTGCTAAAATTTACCCCACGGCAACGACTATAGGTGTCCATGGGGTTACAAGTCCTCAGGGCATGGCAAACAGGACTTGGTGTGTTCGACCTTTCGTCGGGCATCCCCTAAGGACACCTAAGGTATTAGCTGTCCGCTATGGCCCTTTAAAAGATATCGACTTCTTAAAGCTCCTTGAGAGCTGTCGACTAATCCCAAAGAGCACTTTTTCAACCGGAAAAACCTTGCTAGGGTACAGAATTTTTGATGATGTTAGCTCGAAGACAATAACATGCTCATAAATCTTCGAGTACAGAAGTAAATTGAGTATCATATATACTTATGCGAAATCTTCCCAATGCACTCTTACTTTTGCTGTAATTAACATTTTAATTCGAACTATCGCCTTGGTAGATGGGCCTTACAATATTTAGCCCCGATGAACTCGGCAGGGACAGTTAGAATCAATGTCGGTCAGGACCCAAAATTATCTTTTCATCCTAACTGGTGCGCTATTGCGGCTTGATTTCTATTTCCACGTATGACACAAGTTCCCCAAAAACATATTCTTCATTATGTCACGTCGTATACCATATAAAAATTTGTTAAATTTTATTTCAACATCTATAACTCTGGAATATAATGTCGGATTTGCGTAACTTTATGTTCAGCATATAAGGATAAATCATTGCTCAAATTTCCATAGTTGCCAAGCGCTAGTCCAACAACCCTTCTGTTTTTACCAAAATTTCCAATCTTTTAGATAACATCAAGCACATTTCTTCCAAAAAGACTAGATTTGTTGATTCACAGTCTTGACTCCTATTTCGAGATTTATACGAATTGAAAATAAATTTTGTCGCATAAAATTTACGATACTAATTTACGAAAAATTTTACGTTTCTGAAAATATATTTAATGTTGTCAAGTATTGCAATAGTAAATGGGATCTAATCACCCTAGGTGCTTTGTAAGTGTAAGTATTGTACCATTAAATGATGAATAGGAATTGCCATACGCATATTGATTTATAAAAATTTTATAAAATTATAAGTTGTAAACAGGTCTTCCTTATCCCCCTCCCATCCACACGCCGAAATTGGACAACTTGAAAGATACTGTAATAATTTTGTTACCATTTGATTCAGATGATTCAGAAAATATCCATTTCGACACGTTTTATGACAACTATTTTCTTATTATTTTAGGTTCGCAATGACCCCCGTCGAAGGCCAAAATTTTCGAAAAAAATTATTTAACATTTAGGCCGCACTGACGAGTTGAGACCAATGGTGTTAAAATGACAGTAATCCAGCAATGGGTTTAGGAGCTATTTGTTACTGCTGTTTATGTTTAAATGCTAAGTCTACGGCTATGCCTAAATCTTAACTAAAGACATTAACACATAAACCTATTGCGCAAATTTTAGCACGTTTCGACTCAGCTAGTAAATGCGGTTCCAAAGGAAAAATCGTATGATGACACAGTTCCATCGCCATTTTCCGGCCCCAAGCTGTTCAAATACCGGGAATTTATTTGAATCAAGCTAGCTATTCTAGCTTTGAAAACATCATCTCAACACGTACGGATATTAAGCTTTATAACTATAAGAATATGTTCGAAAGCATAGGTAAAAGATAATTTGGTTTATACGAAATTTATACGACCCTTGTAGACTCCCAAAAACATAAATATATGTCAAAATCAATGTAAGACAAAACAAACCTCTGCTTCTAAATATAAAATCTACCTATATTATAGGATCAGATCATATTACCGTTACCCATAATTTAACACAAATAATAAAATATTTGTCAAATGTACATTTTACGGAACAAGCACGAAAAAACCCTAGTCAACAATAATTTATGTCAAAAATAGTTTGATGAATGTTAAAAATAAAGGGTTTAATCGGGATCCAAGCAAATTTTTGGAGCCCATCGTCAATTCAACAACCAAAAATGTAAAGATAGGGTGTCGACTTTCGACCAAAAATTCGTCGCCTTTGATGAAATGTTTTCAGTTGCAGCTTCAGTGGTCGATGTTATACCTTTCTTGGGTTTCTCAAGGTGAGATATATCTATATTTTAGGTCTTCAAACGCTCAAAAACGAAATATTTTGCAGTTTTTCAAAACAAAATCTACGCAAATTTTTCCCTTTGTCCTCGTATAGAATTAAAAATTTTTGATTACCGAAAATGATACCGCATATTGATATTGCAAAGTAATTAATCTCACAAACTGTTCAGAAATAGATAAGGTTTTTTATACTACTAAGCTTCCAGAATAGGGGCTCGGAATGGGTCGAACAGAGCCTAAGAGCTATTTTGTATATTCTATTAGCGATCGCTGTCTAAACCTGATTCTAAACCGAGACCCTGTCAGCAATGAGTAATAATTTATACTTCAACGGCAATGTAGGAAAGGATACGTTAATATTAAAACTACCGAATGGTCAATTTTCTTACGCAAGACCTATGGCGATAGACAACTTATTTATCAAATCGTGTCGTTAAAATTTAAATACTAAGCGAGTGGCAAGATACCAAATATATACCTCTAACTAATACACGAAATCTTTAAACAGGGTACATTTGGAGTCTACATGCCCTGTTGACTTAGCCCTGGTTTATAACTGAACTCAATCAGGGTGGTATGGACAAGGTGGCAGTTTTATATGGACAAATTTAGTCTAATATGTACATGTCGAATTGAGGTAACATGGACGTTAGACCATCACCGCAGAGGACACTCTAATGCATTTATTTCATTGCTAAAACCCGAAGCAAAACACGGCTGGACCAATATGCGGTCGTCTTAACGTAGAATACTACTGTGAATCTAGATGACCAAAGAATATTGTGCAAATTCAAATAACGGTTTATCAATAATGTGCGATGAAAAATTTTAGAGGGTTGACTCCAGTATTCCTGTGAAGTATGTGATATGCGATTGCTTTGCGTGGATAACGCTAAAAACACAAGTTACCTCAAACGTGTTTTAGCATTACAGTGAAGGAAAGTCACACTCCTTCATTATACAAATAATAATACTTCTTGGTACAAATAATATTGCAACGCTTGATAATTTGCCACAAATTTTAAAATAATCGGATATAAAGAAATCGTACGTACAATCATACTCATCTAGTTGTTAATTGACTAATTGAAGGAAATCTGAGGATTATGACTAATAATGTACTTTTTGGACCAGTAGGACAGCTACATAGCTGCCTTACAGTGTAAAAAATATATTCGGATTATCAGGTCTTCAAATGTACTTGAAACTTTCCAAAATGTACCAAAAACAAGTATCCGTACAACCCTGAAATCCTTGTCCGTGTTAATCTAAGCTATCCATACTACTTTACATATCTGTTTATACTAACCGAGTTTCCATATTATAACATAAGCTATTTGTAGATCAGTACCTCAATGAATGCTTTGCAAACAACTTCGCAGAAAGCATCATCTTAATCTACTATCATCTATCATCTTAATGATGAAAATGTCGATACCAAAATTATACAAATAAAGTCAACGTAAAATTTACTTCTGGTTGACTAAAATTTTGCTTTCCAAACGCAAAAATTGAAAGAAAAACCACTGTTACGCCAAAACAACACGAAAATGAATGGAGCAAAGGAATTATGATATTTACAGCGATACACTGCACAGAATGACGCGCCTTGTACAATATTATAAATTTTATATCTATAGGTTTCAAATAAAACTTGGTAGCAGAGGTTTTATAGTCACGATTGTCCATACCTCTGTACGTTAATATGTCAATTAAGTTTACGTTATATCTGCGCCAAGCCATATATGTGTAAGCCATATATATATAAGCGTTCATGTCTGCATGGGGTACCCAATAAGATAAGTTTTGAGATATCAGAATTTTCATGTTCGACGTTTTATTGGAACCATAAAACAGTTAATGGAAAGGATCAGTTCAACACAAGTCATGAGTTAGCAGCATAGGTTGAGCAGTTAAACAGAATATATTGTCAGATGAAGAAAAGCGACAATAGACATAGTGTATAAAAACCAACCCCTGGTGAGACGTATGTCTATTGTAGGCGATTATTTATTTTTTAATTTTACACATAATCAACTCTTTCAATCTGGCATTATATGTTTCTGAAGTACAATAAAACAAAAGATGTTCTCTTGGAAAATCCTTTGATTTCAATTTTTCAAATATATAGTGGAAAATTATTGCTTTAAACGTGCTGCCGTCACTACCTAAGTTGTCTTAGCCTAAGTGTACATGCCGAAATAATAACTGTCTGTATACTGATTAAGAAAAACGTCAATAAAACTGTAATCCATTATTTTAAACAAATTTATTGTCTGTGGCGTGCCTGATGTTTCCCGTTGTGGCCACATATGTCCGAAACTGGTTAGCACTAAGTAAGAATTCCAGGACAAGGGAAAATTTTTGTTTTTCAATTTTTAGCTGTAGAAATTCCATAAATCGGTGTCTCGCTGGTACGTCACACCTTTACTTCGGGTCATGTTTTACCAGTTAGGTCTTAGGTATGCTGAGGACCTTATATAAGACACATACTAAGCCTAAGCCTAAGTCGGGGGTGGTGGCTGCCGCCCAGAACCCCCCGCTCTAAGCTGTTCTTATTTCTAACGTCATAGCGTACCTCCCCTCAGGGTGACTTGCACCCTCATAACTTTCTAAAGGTCGCGTAAATTTCATTACAGTTAGATTTCGGTTATCAAGCCGAGTGGAACGGTGCCCAATAGGACCATATTCCGAAGAAAAAATTTTTGGTTACCCAAGGGATCTCAAAAATTCGAAAACAAATTGTCAGGGATGTGGGTAAAATGGTTATCTTTGAACTGCCTCATCGAGCTGAATCGATTGGTTCCAAAATTTTATCTGTACCTTCTAAATAGACAAAATTGCGGCTGGGGGTGGGATAACCGAAAAGACCCTAAAATGTTGTATATAATCAACGATTAAACTCTAGCTGGTTGTCTGTTCCTCCTAATATAAAATGGACCCAGCTATAGACAACACATAACTCTACATATCAGCACACCCGCAAATGTACTATATCTCTTATTGCTTCTCGCGAAGATTTGCGCGCATAACACAGCGCACTGTACGATATAAAAACACTGCGAAGAACCATTCAATTTTCGTAAACGCATTCAGCAATCACAAGCCATAAAAAAGGTGATTTTTATACTGAAAGAGTAGTTTTAATCCTGTTTTATTCTGTTAATGTAAAAACACTAAAGAAATTATACCCGATTGTATAACTAACGCAACAATTTACGCACTGTGAACATTTTCTCGAAATCGGTCCACTCATTTTACTTCAAGGATTATATGGTTAAAAGCTAGTTTTCGTGATATTTGTTGGCGGTATTACTTTGGGTTGACCAAGTTGTAATCAATTTTTAGAACGTAAATTGACCAAAACGCAATGGCTCGAAAAGTTGAAAATCAAGACGTAGGTCAACAGGTTTAGTACTATGCGAAAAAACAGGTGTTGGTGCTTTCAAAAATTTCAAATTTAGGTTTGAAATGATGGGTTTTTCTATCTTATGCGTGAGTAAAATTAAGGTGACCGCACCAACCATCCTATTTTGTAATTACCGATATGGAATCTCAAAGGCTTGTAACGCAAAAAAACTGAATCTCATTAGGTTTTTCGCTAAGTTAAGGTTGGCAAAATCAAATCCAAGGGCCAGAAATTATTCCTCATGTTCGAGCAGAATTTCGGCGTTTTCAGTCTGCAGAAATTCGGTTCCTTAATGTCTAATCATTCAAACCTGGATTATTCAGTGTTCGCGAACCAATTTAATGCTAAAGTGACTTAACAAGTAAATCGATCCTATAGTTAAGTTCTTTGTGTTCGCGAACAAAATCAGTTTTATTCAAATTCGACAAATTTTCGTTCTGAAGAATTAGGGTAATTTTACTTGAATGTTTGCGAACATAAAAAGGGTAGATTTCAACCGTGAGCACTGTGTATGCGACCGGGCTTTCTCCAAATTTCATTTGACCGAAAAGCGTTCCGTAGCAATTTTTATGCAAAACTGCAAAACAGGATGGTTGATGAGGTTACCTTTAGTTTAGCAGCTGGTGCGACAGAAACAAATGTCACTTCCGCCCCAGACTTATGGACGTTGCAACAAAAATTACGAAATTTATACATCATTTACCTTAAGATGTGTGCGGTAGAGCCGGATTTTGTCAGTCTTCCGCGGCTCTAAAGTCATGCTTGGCTAGCTGTGATAAGCCAGTGTGACATTTTTTGGGCCGAGCCAAACCCTACAAATATATTAGCTAATAATAGAGCGAGGCTGATAAATTCTCACAAAGGCTGGAATCGGCTCTAAAAGCCAGAAATACATGACGACCATAGGAATCGCGAAAAAATAGAAATTGGTGATACATGTGGTCATATAGTCGTAAAACATCCTTCCAGTTACAATAGCATAATTTTCATGTATGATAGAGCATGTTTTACATAGCCACTAGGTGGGCTTGGAAAAGGCGCTTAAACATAAATTTTGAAAATACCGATATTTACGTATTTATTTTACCTGGTTTATGCGTCTTGCTTTAATCACTACTAATCTTGTCTTTTTGGGCTCAGAGCTAAATATTTTCCCTGTAACACAATCTGCTAAACTGAATGCAGTGAATATTTTTCCCTCAAGGCTATCAAGCCCTGAGACATAGCCACCCTCGGCTCGTACAAACATAGTAGCATAGCTGAGCTATTTATTTTATTTATGAAGGGCCGGATGTGGCTATGCATTTTTGTCACGAGCCGGAATTGGCTCTGCGACAGAATCCGGCGCTAGGTGCACATCTTAAGGTAAATGGTGCATTTATATGTTTTATTAATCTAAAATAGGGTTTTGTGGAGAATTGGTAGAACGCACACCTAGAAATTTAAGTCTAAAAAGCACACTAGTTCCAATCCACATGACCATATGGAACCCTCTCCGTAATCGATTCAGCCAGCGGTTGTATGTATGTTTACAGTATACAAGTTGTAAGACTCAAGTACGAGGGTCGTATTAATAAATGACTTGCTTACGCACAATACTAAACGTTACAGGTCCGCGTTCAGATAGGTGTTAAGCGTCATATTCCTAACAAAAATGTCCTAGATTAGAAAAAACGTAAGAAATGTATGGAGCAAGAATGACGACTTTAAGCCATTTAATTACTAATTTGTGTATCGTGAAATGTCTTACAAATTCACGCCAGCGTCTGGGCTCGCATACGATTTGCACGAATAAAATCGTCGTACGCAAACTAATGACATATCTAGGAGTTGTTGCTCGGACCCTTAAGGAACCTAGTAAAGTCGTCGAAAAATACCACACATGCAAACGCACAGTATGCGACAAACTTGGTAAAACACTGCAGTTTGGTAAAAATTGTTAGTGAAACAATAGGCTTAATTTTGATTAACCCTTTAACGCCCGAATTAATTCGTATATGGTGCAATGTTCGACAACACAAGCCGGTTCCTGGGATAGAACCCAAGTTGCACGAGTCAAAGTGGTGTAGGCAAACTACTGAGCTATTAAAAATTCTGTTGCTCGGTTACTAAGAACCTCCTTGCAGAGTGAACAAGTAACCACGCACTTGTAAACATATACTATGCAACAAACTTAGTTAATACAACAGTTCATAACAATCGCTGTCCACGTTTGTACACAATGTGCGTTAAAGTGTTTAATCACAAAATTAAACAAACAACATAACACAACTGCCAGAAGAATAAAGAATACCCACAATATTTTCCTATATATTCCTCGCACCCACTGCTGCAGTGTATTCAGGAGAATTGAACGTAGAACAATTATTACAGATATGGCTACGGAAACGTGGTTTTTTATACTGGTTTATGAAATTTAAACAGTCTTACTAGAAAGGCCAAGATGTAACCGCACAGCTTTAAAGTTTTGGCTCCTACTATTAACAAATTGTACTGAAACTGTTGAGTTTCATAGATACTACTTATACAGATTGCCTGACGTAATAGCTTCAAGAAAAATAATGTGAACGTCGCATCTTCAGTAAAAAAGAAAGTTCATATCATTTAGTCATTGAAACTCGACAAACGCAAGATATGTCATGTCATAAATGACGTTACTTTTGGAAGATTAAAGGTTGTTCTGCGTCGACAAGTTGTAAAATACAGATACGCGTGGATATTAACCGATATAATATCATTACAACATCTATAACTCCGGAACGAGTCGATAGATGTGAAAATATAACTTTTTGTCACAGCCGCCAGGCTGTGATATTGTCTTTTGACTTTTGTCTGCCCGCGCCAGACATGAATATCTTAACAACATACATGCTCATAGGTGATGTTACCCCTGAAGCGTCAGATTCCCTCTCGGCGCGAACCGTCAAACTCCGCCCCTCTCTCACATCCTGTAGGTGCTGCTACCCCCGACCCCGGCGCAGCCAGCATATTCACATTATATACATAGTATAATATAGTATAAATTTTCCCTCTGCTTGCAAACCTTTTCAAATGCGAATGTGCGCAGAGAGCAGACTGCTGTTACCAACATTTGCAACGTCAGTCAGTTAATTAATACATCACATAATTATAATTTGAGGTTTTCAGCCATGTAGACACAAAATTTCAGATATTTTCAGTCCTTTGCCGGATTTGACTTATACACACCATGTGTCGCAACATAGGTGAGTGAAACAATTTTTTTTGTTGAATGGGTTTCAGGCTACCAATAAAACAAATTTTACTTGCGTCCCCAGTTATAAACCATAAAATATTCGGTTAAATCTGCATAGCTGAGAGGTTAACGTTGTGTATTAGTTGCGTTAGGCTTTTAGTGTATATTCGGTTCGAAATATTTATACAAAAATTGTCAAGTAACTTTCATTTCGGCCTACCAATATAGATAAGCCCACAGGTGCAGCTAATTATTAACAGTTATAGTATTCGATTAATACTGACCAAAATGCTAAGGCTGTACATTATACGATTGCTCTGTAACCGTATTCTTTGTCTCAGCCACCGTAGTCAATTCGCATTCAAAATTTAATATACGCAGTGCGTCTAAAACTCTAGTGTAGCTTAAACTTCTCCGTTCGATCGGTTTGTTGAAATCGAAAATTAAGAAATCCTGCAAATGTACGTACGCTGATAGCCGTAACTAAACGATAAAATGGGTGCATGTGTGTATTACAGCAGTGACTACATTAAACATAAGGTAGTTAAATTCTCATCGAGCGGTCAATTTACAGAGGTTACAGTTTCCAGTATTCCGTGCATTTGTTGTGTTCAAACCAAATCTTAGGAAAGTGTTGTTAGGTTAATATTTTTTGTTTATATAAACTAAAGACACTCAGTAATGCTATGATATATTTCTTTTGAGAAAAAGATCTCTTATCTGATATGCGAAAAAAATTTTGTCGAAATTTGCTTTTCGAAAACCAGGCTTTAGATTAAAGTCATCCAAACATTGTAGTTACTACTTATAGCTTGCATAAAATTGGTTACTTTTAGGGGCATGGTAAGAGCATCTAAAATTATAATATATTACTAAGTGGTGGTAGCATATATAATCGGTATATTAAATAGCAATCCATAGTCATTTAAAAGTTGAACACACTTCAGTTTTTGACATAGCCTTCACTTCAAACAAAGTAGCATCACGCGATTTTCCAGAACTCTTAAGTTTGGAAATAAAGGTGTAAAATTTGACTCTTATCTCAGCTACGTACTTTGATAGAAGCCACAATCCATGCATATGCCATTAACAATTAAATAAAACTGAAACTCCAAGATCATCATAGTGCTGGATCTATATTTTGTTCTGCAGCAGCTACTTTGTTTACGTTAATATTACTGTTTGACTACTGGCTGTTACGTAAATTTAGACCTTTAAATTTAAACAATCACCGACTTATATCCTCACATAAATAAATTCGAACAGATTTTATTCAATTAGTCAATTAACAACTAGATGAGTATGATTGTACGTACGATTTCTTTATATCCGATTATTTTAAAGATTTGTGGCAAATTATCAAGCGTTGCAATATTATTTGTACCAAGAAGAATTATTATTTGTATAATGAAGGAGTGTGACTTTCCTTCACTGTAATGCTAAAACACGTTTGAGGTAACTTGTGTTTTTAGCGTTATCCACGCAAAGAAATCGCATATCACATACTTCACAGGAATACTGGAGTCAACCCTCTAAAATTTTTCATCGCACATTATTGATAAACCGTTATTTAAATTTGCACAATATTCTTTGGTCATCTAGATTCACAGAGTATTTTACGTGATGACGACCGCATATTGGTCCAGCCGTGTTTTGCTTCGGGTTTTAGCAATGAAATAAATGCATTAGAGTGTCTCGCGGTGATGGTCTAACGTCCATGTTACCTCAATTCAACATGTACATATTAGACTAAATTTGTCCATATAAAACTGCCACCTTGTCCATACCACCCTGATTGAGTTCAGTTATAAACCAGGGCTAAGTCAACAGGGCATGTAGACTCCAAATGTACCCTTTTTAAAGATTTCGTGTATTAGTTAGAGGTATATATTTGGTATCTTGCCACTCGCTTAGTATTTAAAATTTTTAATGACACGATTTGATAAATAAGTTGTCTATTGCCATAGGTCTTGCGTAAAGAAAATTGACCATTCGGTAATTTTAATATTAACGAATCCTTTCCTACATTGCCGTCGAAGTATAAATTATTACTGATTGCTGACAGGGTCTCGGTTTAGAATCAGGTTTAGACAGCGATCGCTAATAGAATATACAAAATAGCTCTTAGGCTCTGTTCGACCCATTCCGAGCCCCTATTCTGGAAGCTTAGTAGTATAAAAAACCTTATCGATTTCCTGAACAGTTTGCGAGATTAATTACTTTGCAATATCAATATGCGGTATCATTTTCGGTAATCAAAAATTTTTAATTCTATACGAGGACAAAGGGAAAAATTTGCGTAGATTTTGTTTTGAAAAACTGCAAAATATTTTGTTTTTGAGCGTTTGAAGACCTAAAATAGAGATATATCTCACCTTGAGAAACCCAAGAAGGTATAACATCGACCACTGAAGCTGCAAATGAAAACATTTCATCAAAGGCGACTAATTTTTGGTCGAAAGTCGTACATACCTATCTTTACATTTTTGGTCTGTCGAATTGACGATGTGCTCTAAAAATTCGTCTTGGATCGCGATTAAAACCTTTATTTTTAACATTCATCAAACTATTTTGACATAAATTATTGTTGACTAGGGTTTTTTCGTGCTTGTTCCGTAAAAATGTACATTTGACAAATATTTTATTATTCGTGTTAAATGATGGGTAACGGTAATACTACTTGATCCTATAAGATAGGTAGATTTTATATTTAGAAGCATAGGTTTGTTTTGTCTTACATTGATTTTGACATATATTTATGTTTTTGGGAGTCTACAAGGGTCGTATAAATTTCGTATAAACCAAATTATCTTTTACCATGCTTTCGAACATATTCTTATAGTTATAAAACTTAATATCCGTACGTGTTGAGATGATGTCTTCAAAGCTAGAACAGCTAGCTTGATTCAAATAATTTCCCTGTATTTGAACAGCTTGGGGCCGGAAAATGGCGATGGAACTGTGTCATCATACGATTTTTCCTTTGGAACCGCATTTACTAGCTGAGTCGAAACGTGCTAAAATTTGCGCAATAGGTTTATGTGTTAATGTCTTTAGTTAAGATTTAGGCATAGCCGTAGACTTAGCATTTAAACATAAACAGCAGTAACAAATAGCTCCTAAACCCATTGCTGGATTACTGTCATTTGAACACCATTGGTCTCAACTCGTCAGTGCGGCCTAAATGTTAAATAATTTTTTTCGAAAATTTTGGCCTTCAACGGGGGTCATTGCGAACCTAAAATAATAAGAAAATAGTTGTCATAAAACGTGTCGAAATGGATATTTTCTGAATCATCTGAATCAAAATGGTAACAAAATTATTACAGTATCTTTCAAGTTGTCCAATTTCGGCGTGTGGATGGGAGGGGGATAAGGAAGACCTGTTACAACTTATAATTTTATAAAATTTTTATAAATCAATATGCGTATGGCAATTCCTATTCATCATTTAATGGTACAATACTTACACTTACAAAGCACCTAGGGTGATTAGATCCCATTTACTATTGCAATACTTGACAACATTAAATATATTTTCAGAAACGTAAAATTTTTCGTAAATTAGTATCGTAAATTTTATGCGACAAAATTTATTTTCAATTCGTATAAATCTCGAAATAGGAGTCAAGACTGTGAATCAACAAATCTAGTCTTTTTGGAAGAAATGTGCTTGATGTTATCTAAAAGATTGGAAATTTTGGTAAAAACAGAAGGGTTGTTGGACTAGCGCTTGGCAACTATGGAAATTTGAGCAATGATTTATCCTTATATGCTGAACATAAAGTTACGCAAATCCGACATTATATTCCAGAGTTATAGATGTTGAAATAAAATTTAACAAATTTTTATATGGTATACGACGTGACATAATGAAGAATATGTTTTTGGGGAACTTGTGTCATACGTGGAAATAGAAATCAAGCCGCAATAGCGCACCAGTTAGGATGAAAAGATAATTTTGGGTCCTGACCGACATTGATTCTAACTGTCCCTGCCGAGTTCATCGGGGCTAAATATTGTAAGGCCCATCTACCAAGGCGATAGTTCGAATTAAAATGTTAATTACAGCAAAAGTAAGAGTGCATTGGGAAGATTTCGCATAAGTATATATGATACTCAATTTACTTCTGTACTCGAAGATTTATGAGCATGTTATTGTCTTCGAGCTAACATCATCAAAAATCTGTACCCCTAGCAAGGTTTTTCCGGTTGAAAAAGTGCTCTTTGGGATTAGTCGACAGCTCTCAAGGAGCTTTAAGAAGTCGATATCTTTTAAAGGGCCATAGCGGACAGCTAATACCTTAGGTGTCCTTAGGGGATGCCCGACGAAAGGTCGAACACACCAAGTCCTGTTTGCCATGCCCTGAGGACTTGTAACCCCATGGACACCTATAGTCGTTGCCGTGGGGTAAATTTTAGCAATTATGAGGCAAAGGTACAAAAAGATGAGGGAAAATGGAAAATTATGAGGAAAACTTGGGAACAATGAGGAAACGTAATGGCTATCACCTGCACTACTTCCAAGCCGAAACCATCTCGACGGCGAAGAAGCCATTAAGCCACCTCCTCCTCCAACCGGATGGTCTCTCCTGGGAGCCGAAGTCCGACCCCTCACACCCGAAAACCCGGCAAAGACCCTTTGCCCCAGAGGCCATGTAGCTTGAGCATGTATGACCTGATTTTGAAGCTAGCATGACAGCTTGAAATATCAGAAAATGTTGGAATAGGTACTTGGCCAGCTATAGAGTCCCCGTTGCCTTACCGCTGTACGTTTAAATTAACGTTTTAGGGCAAGATGTTCGGGGGTCGCAGACCCCCTGATTTAGTCTTAGGCTTAGTATTTGCTTCATGTAATGGCCTTAGCTTAGGCTAAAACTCAGGCTAAGGCTTTAAGCTTAATATTTGGAGAACAGCATGTCCTGCATATGGCTTTCGCCCTTCAGCTTTACTTTGGCGCTATGGCTAATACCATCTATAAATCCTTTGTCGGCACCACATAATAGTATGAATGATTGAATGTACGAAATTTTAATAATGCATTACCGATAGCATAAAGGTAATATGAAAAGAGAGGGCATTGTCGGCGTTAGCTTTGCCACTCAGATTTTGAACTGATTTAATCAATTAGAGAAGACGAGTGTTTGAATTTGATTGCAGAAAAGACGCACTAAAGACATAAACTCAAACGCTTTGAATATATAGTAATGATGCGTCTAAAGTGCACAAGTGCGCTGAAACATAAAATATATTAACAAAAATATATCATATTAATAAAAAATATGTTTTATAAAATGTCCAAATATGAGAGCCCTCATACCGTAGCGTGGCAAGAGCCTCACACCGCAGATGAGGGTCCCTTCAGACAATAGATTGGAGGATCACTCACATACTAGAGCCGCCGTAAAAAATGGGCTTGGTTGGTAATCAAAAGTTATCCTTCGAAAGTTTATTAGTTGAGCTTTGTCCAGCTAGTATTAAAATTATCTAATAACGGAAACTAGGCATATTGCGGGGCATAATTCCATGATGTCACTACTGCTCGCTCGGCGAAAAAGTAGTTACGAGTATGTAGTCCACACGTCTGCAAGGTTGATTTTTTATCTTTTATTGTTTCCTCTTGCCGGAACCATTGCAATAAACTGAACGTTAATCGATTTTTTAATATTTTTATCCTCCCGAATGCTTTGGACTGCCATGGATGCTCGACACGCCATTGCCAGACAATATGACTTAATAACCCCTTTAACGGCAAATGACTGTAAAGTTTAATCTTGTAAAAATGCTAGCCTGCGAAAGCGCCGCTTGTTTGAGTTGTTACGGAATTGGTTTTTACACCCTATATAAATCTGATTTTAAAACTCTCACATTTCAAATAGTAATATTATATTTAACTTAATATCATTTCACGCAATGTTAATAATTTGACTTTTGAGAACTGAATTTTTTACAAACCTGAAAGCCGTACATACTAATAGGGATGGTGGGGGACAGGGTAATATTTTCCCTGAGGTTATGACCACCCCTCCCCCTCGAGGCCTTGCCGACTCCCCTGGGAGATAGCCTGATCACCCCTTATACTCCGAATCCTTTCTACCGTGCTGAAGTCGCGCGAATAATTTTGGCAAAAATAGGCAAAAATCGGGCAAACATAGCAAAAATAGGGCGAAATTGGGAAATATTGGGGGAAAATTGGCAAAAGGTAGGGGAAAATTTATAAAATGAGAGGCGAAAATTTCAAAAATTTATCCGTCCTACCGACAGCCTCTCCCACCTTGTCAACTCCGCTATGACCTTAGGACTTCGGACGTCGCCCATGCGTGATGAAAACCGCCTGTTAACCGTTTTGAACTTCCTCCTGTTATCGAATATCAGTTAACAAACAGGTTTATTTGCCTGAGGGCAAATGTTAGTTTCACGAATGAATTATTATTCCTATCTACCGTAGGTAGTAGGGCCTTGTATCATGTAATTAAGATCAAATAGCTAGCGCAAATAATTCATGACCTAGCTTTTAATCCTTCAAAGTCAGTAATGGATGGTCTGATCGGTTTAATGACGGTTCAAAGTGTTCCTCATGAAAAGTTGGAATGGCAGCACAAAAGTTGAGGGCACATGACGAAAGTTGGGGGGACCGACAAAAATGTGAAACTGCCCCCCTCGGAAAATGGGACATTTACATGAAAAAAGAATATAATGTCACATTGTGATTCGAGGGTTCATCTTGGATTCCTGATAATACATATTACTGGAAACAGCTAGAATAGGCTGAACTACAGAAGTTTTAATAAGATTTTATCAAAATCAGCCCCGTAGCCGAGGCTTTAAAGCAGCTCAGGTTCGTTTATTTTTACCCATCTCTATGTGAATACTGATGGTCATATATATTGTCATTTTATTTAGTTATTTTTCAGGGAAAACCATATTCGCTTACAACTATTATCAAGATCGAATCTAAAATCGAACGTTCTACGACATAAATCAGCCACTCAAATCGAGCAAACAACGATGAACAATCTTGAGCTTATTTCGTTTATTGATGACGATGATGGTAGCGAATTCGAGCGACAATTACCAAATGGTTCCACAAAGGACGTCAATAATCCTAACGACCTTTATGCGTACAACAACCATGAGGAACTGTATCGGTCAGCAAGCGAGCCACCAGTCGCAACAATGACCGCCGAATTTCGTCGACAAACAAATGACGATCATCAGGAACCAGTGCGGGGAGAATCGCCATGTTTCGAATATGAAGTAAGTTCTGCGGTTAGGCTAATAACGACCTTATTTTACGATTGACTAAAATTGAAGAATTTCATGTTAGAACACTGATAACAGCAGCTACGTTTAGCGGTTTAAATTTGAACTTAAGCGGGCGGTCGATTTGTTGTTATGGCAGCCAAACGCTGATATCAGATTAGATTTCGGGCTAAACCGGGTCAGACACAGTTTCGACATTAAATGCTGATGTTATTGTTTGAATCTTTGCAACGTAGGACGCGTATTGAAACGTAAAATATGCCAGATTCACATTATATCCGTTGACATATTTATTAGTAGCCTGTTTCGTTGGATCTATGTATTATTCATGCTTTATACTGTCTCCCAATCTTTAAAGAGCGGCGCCCGGTCCAGGCAGCGTGGAATATATGTACAAAATTTAAAAATGAACGCGTAGCAGCATACGGAATAGGTATCCTAGGTTCGCCCGCTTAGTGGGCAGTAGATGGTTCCAGCGATCGGAATGTTCCTGAGTCGCCTTTCACATTTTTGCAGTTTTGGTCATATTAATGATAAAGTCTTACAACACGCGTGGCTTTTTGGGACAGCAAGAGTAGATGTTAAGCGATATCCGATCTCAATGAAGAAAACCTATACCCTTATGGAGCTGTATAACATACGGTAATGTAACCTAGTGAAGCCGTTCGCGTTTTAACATGTTACACAACCCTGCAGTTATTAAACTAATCTGTAATGTGTAACGCTACTATAACTACGCACAAAATTGCGCGGAGTAACACAGCTGTAACCTATTACAAAAATCTGTATCTGAACACAACACCGTACTTAGTTACCTTAGAGCATAGTTTAATTGCAGATAACCAACCGAGTAACGAAGTCATCTGGTTGCACACGTTTCGCTGAGAAAGGCTGGCTGTTACGTATGCGACCATTCACGCTGAGATGTTTGCGCGTAGGTAACACTATCGCAATTTTGCAGCGTAAATGGTACGCAACTGACGTTTTAGATTGTGAATTTGCAACCAGTAGGGTCGTTAGCACCCTCAATACCTCGCTAAGAGGGCGGGAAGAAAACATATTTTTCTTTATCAAGATTTTCAAAGAGATTCATGTGTATTCGGCTTCAGCTTTAACGAGCCCTAAGGCCGTAACATTTTTACCTCTAATTCACTAGATATTTAGGTTCCTAAAGGGAATATTTTGAAGATTGTGATTTAAGACTATCTTCGAATCTACTATAAACTTATTGGATGTTTGCAGTGGCACAGAGGATTCTCCTGCTATAACATGGCACTGTAGCACATTTGAGCGTAGTTTTTCTAACGAAACCTTGATGAAGACACGTTGCATTATTACCATGAAAGACAATCGTCTGTCCAGTTTAGTGGTGATTTTAGTTGAAAAGCACTTAAATGTGTTAGCCAGAATGAATTGGTGAAAGAGACTGCGAGACACAAACCCAGCGTAAAATTATAAGAATTGCTACTTAGAATTCCGTTATGGCACCATATTTGTTTGCCGTGATCTGCTAGATGTGTTTCCTAGCATTTACGTTTGTACATAGGGTTATACTCAGGAAAGTTTCACGCAGAACTCATTGGATAAACATAAGACCTAATATAGTCAGGAGCTTTAAAAAGGGCAAAAGCTGTGATAATAGATTCATTATATATAAAATGTAGACGTTCATTACTTACTCTTAACCAGTTTGATACATCGGTTTTCGTTTAAAATTTTGATATAGTATTTGGTTTTGAATGATTTTGTTTCTTCTATATAGCCAAAACGCAAATAAGGAAACTCCGAATAGAACTCGGGATTAACGATTAAAGATTTAAACTGGAATATTCTATCGCTGCATTAACGCGGTGATATGACGTTTTGTTTACAGTTTATCCCACTCAATGTCATTTCATTGTGCTACTGCAACACACACTCATGATTATAGAGATACGGTAGGTAAATCCCTGAGGTCCAGGGCACGCGGGGCAGGCAACCCGACTCACTTATCGCCGTAGTGACCGAACCCGTTATGCTCCCCCCACCCTCACGCCAACCACCCGGACCCTGAGTAGCCGAAATCCTTCCCCTCCTCACTAACGGGCCACCCCTGAAAGTTGGGACCTCCAGATATGTATGTGCAACACTGATGTAACCAAATTCGTGCAGCGCATTCACAAGATTGTCACGAAATATGTTGTTCGCTAGCGCAATATTGATGATGACGTACGAGACATGTAAACTACAATGTAGCTCGAATGTTATCCACACATACGCACATTAGTGTGGATAGTTCGAAATGAAAGATAAATAATGCGCGAGTAAACTTAAAATAACGCCGTCAACCATCCTATTTTGTAATTTTATGGTTAGGGAACGGTTTTGGACCTATTTAAATTCGGCGTAAAACTGTTGTCAAACGCACAGCTCGCGATTGAAATCTTGCCATTTTGTTTTCGCTAAAATTCAAGTAAAATTACCAAAATTTTCAGAACGAACATTTGTCGATTTTGAATTACGCCGGCTTTGTTCGCTAACACCACGAGCTTAACTACAGGATCGATTTGTTTGTAACGTCACTTTCGCATTAAATTTGTTCGCGAACACTCAATAATCCAAATGTGAATAATTAGGCATTAGGCAACCGAATTTTTGCAAATTGAAAACGCCGAAGTTCTGTTCGAACACAAGGTATAATTCCTGGCACTTAGATTTGATTTTGACAACTTTCGGGTAGTGAAAAACCGAATGAAATTAAGGCTATTTTCCGCCACAAGGTTCGATATCGCTTAAGACAAAATAGGATTGTGAGTGGTCATCTTAAGTTTGCTGCCGCATAACTGTGGCCAATATCCCGTAATGGTCCCCTGATAAGTGGGAGGGATTACGAGTGTATCTTCGGCACGTACTTTGCAAAAGTTGATTGCGTTATTACTAAATTATTCAACTAGCGACGCTTAATAATTTTATATTTTATCGGCCAAATTTGACCGGTGATACTGCGTATGTCGTGGTAAGTGTCTTAGAGTAGCTTTGAATTATGCGGTCAGCAATTGGATCACTGCTAAACCTTACTTGTTTCGTTCGAATAATTCCATATTTTTGTCATTTTTAATTACTTACTTACAAGAACAAACATACAATAACATCGCAACGTACCTTTTACGTATTTCACACTAAGATGTTACGATTACACGTTGTATTAAAGATGCACGCATTTACGACGAACCTATATTATGGACGTCGGGGTACCTATTAATTAAAACTAGTTCGTTATTTTGTGTGTTTACTAAACTATTATTAGATCATGCCAAGCTTCTCCAGCGTGTCATGTCAAGTTTTCCACCTTGAATAATCATACGCGTTCTCTCTGTAGGATTAGAAGACCAAGCTTTAGCTTGCTTTTACAACTAAACTGTAGGGATAAACTTGGCATAAATAACATTTAACTTGTTATTGCAGTTGTTGTTTCCTTGTTATTGCTGTTGTACGTATTTTTAGTAACGTCGACATTATTTGTTTTCATAGCTGTTGCATAAAGAACATTTAACGAACTAAAAGCACGTGCTGTGCAGAAAACAACTGCAGCCGTACAATAACTAAATAAATAAGTGAATTCTCAGTATTTTTCTGATCTTTCCAATCTTGGAACATGTTTCTGGAAAGCGAGAGAGCGGCTATGGCTTTATTTTTGAAAACAGAACAAAATTTTTATATACAGTAGTTACTCAGCTGAGCTGAGTCAGCTCAATTACAGCAGTGTTTTACTCCCAAAAATTATGTTAAAGTTTGTGGATTTTTCGTAATTAATTTATATAGATTTTGCAAAATGCTTTAGACGAATTTTATATAATGCCAAATATGAAAGCTAATTTTAATTTTTTAAATCAATCGATATGGAGTTGACAAAAATGAATTACCAGAAGCGTCCAAGAAAGCGAGAGTTACGTGAATCATGGTCAGTACCTGTAAATTGAAACACATTTCGTACAGCAAGTTTGCCTGAGATAATTTTAATTCAGCTTGAGTTGCATCGTTTTAGGCATCTGAAACCGGATCGCACAGTTTCTGAATCAGTTCGATTACCTCATACGGCTGAGCTAGAACGTAATCCAGGTTTCTGATTTAATTCTAACTCAGACTGAGTTCATTTAACTCATGTTGAATAAAAAACTTGAACATACGAATATAAAAACGTGAACTACGAAGAAATATGAGGACATATTGTTCCACAATAATTTATTACTTTTAGGAAGTTACAATGTATCGACGTAATCTCAACGAGAGACTTGGACTAACGCTGTGTTACAACGAAACGGTTCCTGATATTGATACCGATATTTATGTTAGCGATGTGAGTTTAAAATTTAAAATAATTTTGGTTATAATCACGTCCTGCCACAATTAATAGGTAACGCTTAATAGGTCTTATAAAGTGTGAAAACATTTGCAATATACTGACCATTGTTTACGAGATCTAATCGTCAAACAGTGCTTAAAATATTACAAGAAGATAGCATTTTATATATTGTACCAATTTCACCTTAATACTATCGAGTATATTATTGACAAATGTTAGTAACCCAACAACAAAAGTGTGACCTTAAAATCAAAATTTCGAATGCTACCAAATGCTTATGAAGAATACCTTTCCTGATGTACCACACATAGCCTTACGAATTTGACATTCGAACTTTGGTCGGAGAAGTCTTTATTTTATTGGAATCATTTAAGACAAATATTAAAAACCGTTTTGAAGTGTAGCAGTATTGTTTTACGAATTTAGTAAAACTAAGGTTAAGTAACCAACGTATAACTTCGTTGAATACATTGGAACAACAAGAAAAGCAACTAACTTAAACATCCGGAAATATATCAAATGGAAGTTTACTAAACCTAATTTTATGGTTTTTGTCCAAACAAGAACGATTTTTTAGGCTGAGCACAGCCATTTGAGAGATCCAAAACTACAAAATCTTACTAGTGAGATACTTTTTCAATGTTATTTGTCAGGATAGACAAATTTTTTAGCAAACCTATATTTTTGCGATTATCGCTAATACAGCAAATAATACGGCAGGTTTTTAGCAACTAACCGGACAAACAAAGCTTGAGGGTGACCGTATAGAGCAGACTATGCTGTCCTCAGTGTTATTTGTCTGAGACTTTTAGCGCAAACTTAGGTACTATAGTGACATGATTTATATTATCCCAAAAGTCTGACCCTGTGCACCTTCAAAGTTACAAACTTATTTATTACCTTATTTTAACGACACGAAAGCGATTACTTTGCCTCAAGTTTTGATTCCAAGTTTTGATTCCGATAATATCTAGTGTTTAGTATTTTAGTTATTTTTGGTTATTATTTGGCAAAAATATTTATCAGTGTTATTTCCATTATCCTGAGTACTAGTTATCCAACTCAATTTATCGCCATATGTTTTCTGGACTGATTTATTATTTATAAATAATACAGATCGTATTAAAGTTTCGATTAAGCACTTTTATTAATATCTTTGTAATTTTTGTAAGACCTTTTCAAGAAAATCTGGTCTTATATTCGCGCTAAAATGTGCTGACTGTTTTGGAAAGGTCATTTTTTAATTTCAGATTCAATCAGAGAGTATAGCAGAATGTTGTGGCAAAATCCATGTTGGTGATCAAATACTTCAGGTATTACGCATCATTTTCCTTAAGATGTGTACACCTAGGGCCGAATTCTGTCACAGAGCCAATCCCGGCTCGTGACTAAAAGGCACATCCATATACGACCCTTCATAAATAAAATTAATAGCTAAGCTATGCTAGTATGTTTGTACGATCCGCTAACGGCTACTTCTCATGGTTTGATAGACGGACCGGACTACTGAAAAATATTTACTACGTTCAGTTTAGCAGATTGAGTTACAGAGAAAATATTTAGTTGTAGGCCCAAAAAAAGGCAAGATTAGTAGTAATTAAAGTAAAGCGCATAAATGCAGATAAAATAGATACGTAAATATCGTTATTTTCAAATTTTTTGTTTTAGCTCCTTTTACAAGCCAATCTAGTATCTATGTAAAACACGCTCTTTCATACATAACCATTATGCTATTGTAACTGGAAGGATGTTTTACGAATATGTGGCCATATGTATCACCAATTTTCATTTTTTCGTGATTCTCTAGTGTCGTCATATATTTTTGGCCTTTAGAGCCGATTCCGGCCCTTGTGACAGTTTATCAGCCTCGCTTTACTATTAGCTGATGGATTTCTCGAGTTGCCCGCTCGCCCAATCTGGTACTCCCGGTGGCTATAGCTGAACTATTGCATATGAGTTGTAAATTTTTTTCAAATTTACTGATATTTAACTACAACCTAGATAATGAACATTGGCGGTGTCTTTGGGATCACAGTCGTCATACCATGAATGCACTTTCGTGTTATCAATAACCTAAAATGATGTATCTCAGGAATCATTCAGATTCATTTACAAAGCGAAATCTAGCTATATTTCTGGGCTCAACATATGTAATCTAACTATCATCTTTTATTGTTACCAAATATGCATTTTATCCTTAATTTCCTGCTTTTAGAAGCATTCGAGCAACATGCAGTGCTTTGCAAATTCGTTATCAAGTGAAAGCCGTATGCCCAAAATTCGAAAGTGTCCGATAACATTTAAGACGAAACAAAAAATATCACTGTTTGTTTATTTCATCAACATCTCATAATTAATAATAACAAAGACCGCATTAGTGAAGAGTATGAAACTTCCCTGCACTCATATGTTAGCCGTGTCTGATATACGGGCGTTTTCGGTCTGACCCCGCTGTTTCTGCCGGGTCGAGATGCCCCGATCCCCCGAGTTATTGGGGTGGGTAGCTCGGAACCCCCAATTTCTGGGGGGGTCGGTTGAACCAGCAGCTACTTATAACCCGACCCTCCCAGAAATTGGGGGGTCCGAACTACTCCCCCAAAAAACTGGGGGGGTGGGGGTCTGAGCTACTCCCCTCCCCCAGAAACTGGGGGGGGGGGGGGGTCAGAGCCGAAAACGCCCGTATCATCAAACACGGGGTAACATGTGAGTGCAGGGAAGTGTCGTACTCTTCCGTAATGCAGTCTTTATAATACAAATATAGTTAACACTTCACAAAAAAACGAACGCAATGGTAGAGCCGTGCCATTTAGGCTTCAAAATACTCTGCCAAAAAGGAAAGACGCCAGAGAATGTTTGAGTAAGCGAGATTTAAAAACAGATAGTGTCGGTAAAGTTACGACAAGTTCAGTTAGAGAATTTTAACTATACTTGCAAAAGAGCAGTTTTCAACGTTAACGTGACTGAATTGCTATATAAGGCTTCCGGGAATGATACTTTGTCAATTTAAAACATAATTTAAATAATTCGTAACCTCAAACATCTTTATTGTTTAGTATATATTAAATATAGTATAATAATATCTTTCTACAAACTTCGATACTCAAATATCTTAATATTTAGTTGGTGAAGCCTTCGCTTATCGGTTAGAGCAGAAAAACAGGTATTTTACGGGTGAACAGTTATTGGACTTTCTCAATACGTTTAATACCGGTATTTTGATATGCTTTCCAAATTTCGCTACAATATTCTAAGATCAGCTCAATGAAAGCACAAAACACATTTCCGAAAAATGTCTGATTTTTATAGTGAAAATTATGGTGAATTCCTGACGTTAAGTTTTGTAACGAATCATGATTGCAATGAACGACAAATGCATATATGGTCATCGGAAACATGATAAACCTGATATTATCAATAGTTCATGGTTACTTCTAGAGAAGAGTGTCATATTTCGTGGCCAATACTAAATAAATGCTTCAGGTATCGTTTCGTAACGCTTGTGGTTCGTCCGTATCTTTATATCAGGGAATTAGTAAACGTCAAACTTCGGCGCGGAGTCCCAGAATATATTATACAGGGTATCCAATAAGTAACGCCCCAGTATTAAAGTGACACAGCACGTCAAATAATAAACATATCTAAAAGCTCATTGGTATGAACATACTTTCATATATAACTTAGGTTTTTTTATGAATAACACTTACAATAACTGCGAGCCTGGGCGCCTCCAAGATAAACGTATTCTTCCACTGGAAAAGACACATGTAGCATCTCACTACGCTAGCATATATAGCGTAGCTGAACAAGCTGTGATTGGGGCCTGTGGTGTAATGGTAGCGCACTAGTCTTGCAAGCTAGAGATCCGGGTTCGAATCCCGGCTGGTCCAATGTATGATCACTCGTGGATCTTTTTTCAAATGGTGAACCCGACGTGATCCCCTGCACGGAGTTTCTTCACACAGCTAGCACACGCACGCACGCAACTCACGCACGCAACGCACGCTCGCTCCGCGACTCCGCAGGGGAGTTATGTAGCATCTCACTACGCTAGCATATATAGCGTAGCTGAACACGCTGTGATTGGGTCCTGTGGTGTAATGGTAGCGCACTAGTCTTGCAAGCTAGAGATCCGGGTTCGAATCCCGGCTGGTCCAATCTATTATCACTCGTGGATCTTTTCACACATTTCGGCAGACATTTCGAATCATATCAGGCTCCACAAAGAAGATTCCGTCCCTTCTTTCAGACACAACAGGGTGTGTTTTACGTTTGTATACCTTCTCGTTCAACACTAACCAGGGAAAAAACTCAGGAGGATTTAGATGAGGAGGATAAGCAGTCCTTTTGACAGGACCTAGGCGCCGCATCCAACGGTCGGGCAAGATTTCGTCCAACTAACGGCGCACAGCTATCGCAAAATAGAGACGTGCCCCATCCTGCATAAAATGAAGCCTGTCGATAAAGTGAAGACTGTAACTGTTGAATATTAGGATAAAATTTATTTCGCAGCATCATTATATAGTCGTGTGCATTCACAGTGCCATCGAAAAAGAACTGCCCAAAAAGTCCATCATACCGCATGACGGCCTGTACGGGGCATTCATGTGGTATTTTATAGTATTATGAGGATTTTTGCATGCCAATAAACACAATTATGCCAGTTAACGCGGTCGTTCAGTTTTAAATTGATTTCGTTGGACTAAATGATTTTATCAGATGAGCGCGGATCAAGGTCGATACGCTATAGCAATTTTCACAAAATTCAACAATACGAACATAGTCATCTTTATTCAGAGCATAAATTAACGTCGGTCTAAAAGAGTTTAGGCCCAGACTTTTAACAGTTCGGAAAAGAGTCGATTTACTGATTCAAACAGCACAACGGCGAATTGACTTTGTCGGACTATTATCAAAATGATAGAAAATATCAGTTATCACAGCATTACCAAATACCGTCGGTGGTCTTCCTATTCAGGTCAATTCAGCTACTGAACCTGTTAGGTCAAACCTTTTATTAATTGAATCAATATATTTATGATATGGAGGCATTGAAGACGAATGCCGGGCGGGATCATGGTAGCACAAATTTACGGATGTTTTGGTTAACTGGACACAGTCTTTCTGCAGTTATTCTCTCCGCCAAATTAAGTCGGGTATCAGATATTTTGTTATACGTAGATATTTACAACATGTTCTGTTATAATTCCTAAAAGGATGAGGGTTGTAAATATGTTATGTCAATCTCGGCAGCAGTTTGAACTTAATGCATTACTTATGGGTCGCGTTATGGATATGTATTAGTCGCGGCCTCTGTTGTACGTCCGGGAAACCTGAGATTTGTATGTTTCTGCTGTGTAAACGAATCCCCAAACTGGGCAGGTGTCGATGTAAATTTTTATCTATGATACCATGACCATAGTTTGAAAAGTGTTCCGTATTTCGCAGTATACGTGTTGCAAAATTGCAGACTGCAGATAGCAGCTACAGGTAGCAGCGCTCAAGAATAATGCACTTCCTCTTGACTGGTAAACAAGTCTCAGCATGTGCGAGATACGCCAACGAGTATTACCATGCTATGTTTGTGTCGCCAGATATTCTAACAAATATGATGAAATTTTATGTTTAACATCACCGATCGTCATAATAGTATTTTGATTCATTTTTAAAGTTACAAATGCTAGGAGTCCCCTAAACGCACGCCACTTTCGTTATGTACACGTCTTCTGGTGGGCGGATTTGTACAGCACTCTACAATGACCATTGTAGCATTTCACAGTGCAAACTAAAGTTATCTTAGACATTCCTGATAAAGTAAAAATGGCGTCACTCATATCAGCTTGACGACTGCTGTTCCAAACGTAATATATAAATTTCTGCAATTAACCACAGACACATTTATGGCCGTTAGGTTTTTAATGGCCATTACTATGAAATTTGAAATTGCACGGGACCATACATTAATTTTGCGTAAGATAAACGTTTTAAATGGATCCTATTGTCCGTGTTCTGCTAACCTAATTAAGGACTACTCCTACCTAACTTCATAAAAATGTTTGACAGGACCAATAGATTACCTCATTATCAACTTCACCCTCTTTGGTGAGACTACGTTTCTTGGGTTTGCTCTTTGTTTGAAGAATAGATGTTAATATAGAAATGCAGACGTTAAAAAATTGTTCCTTCTCTGCAATATTTTATATTTTTTTGTTCCATATGTTGTCAAACAAGCAACACTTGCTCTGTGGTTAAATAATTGCAGCGAAGTTACTGTTTTATTTTTACCCAAAGTGTAATGTGGGTTGGATGTTTTATCTGATTTCTGATGAATTTATGGGGCTCTGTGTGTGACAGAAACTGTGAAACAACTCCATCGTCCATTGTTTTGTTGATTTTTTGTTTGTTCTCGAGATGGTGCCACCTACGTAGAAGTTCTTCTAAAGCTATATTTTGACCATTTACGCCGGAGAAAGTGTAATGTATTTTTGTATTAATTTGGTTTTATCGTTATGTCTATAACATTAATGTTTACTAAATTACATTACATTAAAACTTTTACAAGTAACATATATTTAACTTAATATCTTTCAATACTGGTGCGTATACAAAAAAGGTGAAGTCAATTACTGTTTCGACGCGCTATAATAATAGATAAATACAGTTAAGATTTTTGATCTTTGTTGCTCCACATTTTCTTGGAGCAATACATGACCTAAAGAAGAAGGTAGCCCGATGCAGAAAGCCATAAGCTATGGGTAAATGATCAAAGAGCTAATATTATCCAGGAGAAATGTCAGATGAGCGGAGATAGCGTAGACAGGAACAACCTGTCAGGTCGCCAATCTGTGGTTTTAGAATTTATCATTTTTCAATTTTGCATTGCACATAAAGCAAACTTTTTCAGTCTAAGAGTAAAATGGTAATGAAGAATGCAATAAAGCACGCGATGTCTTCTAGAAAATACTATAGATTTTCCCTAAAATTTTACAAAAGCTAAATATTAAAGACTTAAATAGATAGATTCTTGCTGGACAGTTTACTAATCATGAGCGCCAGTGAAATGGTAGTCGCATTATTCCGAAACACCATATTTTCTGTGGTAGTTTCAAATACTTTTGGTGTAAGAATCTTGTACGATACTGTTCTATGCTTCAAAAGTGATTCTGGGAATATAAGAAATTTTTTACCTGTGAAATTTTTTCTGTCAAAATTCAAGAAGTAACATTTTGCAGATTCAGATTTTAACTGGATATTGTAACTATTAACAATAATTTGCTTACATTTGGCCCTAAATATTAAGATTGATGTTTCCTTGTGTAAACGCTTCTCCGAGCAAAATTACGTCCTCGAGTAGGCCAGTTAACACTATTTGCACTGCAAAATTTTGAGCTAAATCGGCTTACTTACATATCAAAATCATAACAACACAATTCACGTTAATGTTAGCATGAAATATAGAGTTGTTTAACCGTTGTTTGAGAAAAGACAAAATGATATCGGCATATCATTAACCTAGAAGTCGCGCTGTCTTAAGGGCACCTTATAGAAAAAATTTAGCAAGATCGTTCGAGTATAAGAGCAAAAAATTGCACGAATTACATATGCTGCGTATAACATAAATATATTAAATACTAGCTATGTTATTTATTTTATTGATTTTTATTGAAATATCCATATTTTTCTCTCAAATTATTTAGTATTTTATGGTGTATATATCTTATTCAATGCAATACAATATATTTATGATTCCTAGGTGACGATTATCCTTGCCTACAGCATTAGATAGACCATGGTTCTCACATTTCGGTCCACAGAAATCTACTTTTTACGGAATTCATGTCTGGTATTAGCTAGGGTATATCGATTTGTAAAACCTTAGATTGATGATATTAACCAATCTCACCAATTGAAGATGACTGTACGTAGACTAAATTTGTATAACTTCGAAGTGCTATAGTAGGTAGTATCTGCAATAACTTTAATAACGCTAAATTTTCTATATTTTGACGTTTGAGCTAAGTTCTAAACTAATAAGTCGTTGGCTAAAATCGTGTTTATAAATAAACCCCAACGCGCTGCTGTGGCACCGCTGAGCACCGGCAGGGTATACAACTTTACATTAACATATCAACAATTTTACTCATAGCTTACCTGTCTGTTCATGCCGGAATCTACTTGAGGCGCGTACATCTGGGTTGTTCATTCGTGAAGTCATTTCACGATGTCAAGACAAATGTTCGAGCACAAATCGTGATTTCAGCAGTAGATTTACGCATCAGTTACTGCTAAAATAAACGCAATCGTTTTGGTAATGACATGAAATAAGATGTAAAATTTCGTGCCAAAGAAACGAAATCGGTTAGTACTTATGTCAAAGACGTAAAAGTGCGTAGTAGAAAGACCATACTCGGATGCATTTGCTTGTACAATGGACTACAATTTTATTTATGTTTGTCTACCACAAATTGCGATTGCATTTAACATTTTTGGCAACGCAGTTGCCAGTTGTTAACCATTTGTTGACGGCTCTTAATGTATTCAATTGATAAGTCTAATGTATATAACCCAAAAGACCAAATATTTAAAACATTTTTGTAGAAGAAAGATTTTTAATGGGCATATTTCATTTTTGATTCTTACGTTTGCTTTTCTATTTTTGGGTTTACTGTATTTCGTCGACGACTTTTTGCTTTCCAGTGTCAACAAGATTTTGCAGTATTCTTGAATGTGAACGTGTCGTAATTGTGGGAATGTAATGGCTGTTCATTGTATTAAAAAGTATTATTGCAGTTAACAGTATGAGACACGCAGCATAAATTTTGCCCTTGTCTTTCGATGCCTTTGTATGTACATTTTGTACACTGACTTTGCGACAGTCATCAGGTGTTGACATTGTTTTCACATTTTATCATACCTATGAATAAGCTTATTTCTTCAATATATTTATATATACTTTGTTTTTTAGATCAACGGCACCGATGTACACACCCGAAACCAGGTGGTTCAAATATTTCGTGGCTCAAACTCGTTAACAATTCGATTTCTTGTCGCACGGGCCACGTCGTCGTCGCCGATACAACAAGTTAGCATAACTAGTTTAGTCTTGCGAGCAGCTACTGTTAACGTTATGTCCGCTCAAGTTTACTAAGATTAATTGCTACATTTCAAAACTCTTTGGAAAACACACACCACAATTCAATAAACACGCAGTACGGTTTACCGAAAACATAGCCTACTGGACAACGTGGACGTTCCGTGTTCAACTCCCTATTATGCCTGCATTTTTGCATGTCAAGTAATTTTTGTTCCAGAAAATAAATCGTGCTGCTAATGTATAAATACATTACCGGAATAACATAGAAATAATCAAAAGTGAAGAAGATATTACTATCTCGCTGGTTCTGTTGATCTGAACTGATAAATAATGAATTTGTATAACAAAATCGAGTCTATGCAGGTTCACGATCATAACTGTAGGAGCTAAGTTCACATGGTATCTATCTGGCTTTATGTTGAACATATGAGCACAAAGTATTTATTTCAAAAGTATTGACTGCCGGTGCATTAACTTGAAAATTTCCTAGAATCAATCGGCCCCAAATTTATCAATTTTATAAATACAGTTATAATTCTGCTAATTCGCTTACTATTTGACATAAATACGAATAATTCGTTAACCCATGACTTGATCTAGTTGATTTGAATAACGAATCTGCTCGTCAATGTGGTATAAAGCTGTATAAAATCACAAATGAGAAAAATTTATTGCAATTTTTGATACCAAACGGTAGGTGCATTTGCAAACCAAAAAGCAAAAAAAAAACAATTGAAAAGCCGAAATAATATTTTCTGAACCGCCTTGTCATTTTTAGCCTTATCTTTAATATTAACCGATTTTCGGGCTGCACAATTGTAGAAAAGACCTGGTAACTTTTACTTCAAGGATTTATATTATCGTTTCCTTGCCATTGGCAAGACAATTTGTTAAAAAATTCTCAGGAAGCATGAACTAAAGTACCAGCTTGCTACAAAATAGGGCATCTCGTATTTTGGCGGAAAGGCACGAAATAAGGAAACGGCCTGGCTCAGTAGTTTGAATTAAACTTTGAATAATTCAATTAATTTTTCCATGCCATTGCCCGAAATATTTAACAATTTGTGATTGAAACTCTGCTAATATGGCGTTCGTTGATACTAAAACAAATTATTAAATGGTTTTTGTATCTATGTAATAGATTATAAGCCTTATCTTTGTATCAGATAAAGCATATAACCAGCTAAACGGAATACAGTAATATTACGTGGCAATAAAAATTCAAGCTTTGCATAATTTTTAAATTAAACGTTGTTAAATACAGGACACTGATATTATCCTGGCATTCTCCAATCGCAGTTTTACACAATTTAGCAAAACCTTTCAAAATTTATAAAAAGTCAACGATCCTACCGAAGCATTATATTGAGCTAATCTAATACGTTTGTTAAGGATCTGATCTTTGAAAGCCACAAGTAACCCCTTCCTTGAGGTTCCGTAATAGCCTGGCGTTGTGGCCAAATTCTTCTTTAAATTTTAGCAATTTCAGTCAATTTACAAAATTTTATGGAAAAATGGATGATAATGGAAAAAATTATGAGGCATAATGCAAAGCTTCTAGAAAATTTGGAATATGTCCAGCTCCACCTGTCCAGCATATCATATTCAGTTTTCTCACGCTCGAATAATCATATAGCGTTTTGTCTCTGTCAGCCTAAGGGTAAGATTAAGAAACTTAAGCCTAGCCTGGGTCCACGATTAAACTATACGTTTTTGCCCGGTGGTTCTCATATCAAGTTTCTCCCTTCTTTATAAGGAGGGGGCAAATTTGAGCATCGTCCGAAAATATTTGGTTGCCCCATGGTGTACCCGACTGCTACAATAGAAGCCCACCCCATTCGTCACCGAAATCATCTAGTACCCTGAGCTGCTGACGCTGCGGAAACATATGAAACAACGTTGACTAGTTTTCTTGGTCTCATTGTAAACGCTGTTAACGACCGAGTAGATGGTACCCAAAAATATCTAGTGGGTAGCTGATATCTCGGATAAGCTCAAAAGAATATTAAGGCGAAATACGAGCAGGTCATCGCATATTGTACAGAACATTACTTTGGTCGTGTATACTTTTCTACAAAATTTTTGCTTTGAAAACATGTAAACTTCATTGGTTCATTACTCTGTGCACGGCTTGGAGTCTATAATTCGGGTTAAAACTAATAAACTTCACAGCTATTCGTATTTTTTCAGCAAAACCACAGACTACGTGTGATGGCGAATCCGATAGCTGAATCTAATGAAGATCGAGCATTATCCTCTCACGTCAACACGTCGATAGCACAGGTATTATAGATTAGAACACAACCTTCGCATAAGACTAAAGTAGCCTCTTGGATTGGTAATACCAAAACAACTGTGCACATGTTTTAAATATTAATATTGTTTTAAAGCAAAGTTTTAAAAATTTTTGATAATAAATTGTGAATTTGTCTTATCTACATTTACAGGATTATGTTTAGCTGCTCTGCCTTAGTAAATTATAAAAAGTTTTTTCGCCAAGCCTAAGGCTTACAGTAAAGCTAGATTTAAGGTTAAGCTAAGCATTTAAGTTAAGGTTACACCTAAGCCTATGCCTACCCTGGGCTCACAGTGTACACATCAAGCTTTTGCCCTTTCAATCAATATTTCTCCTAAAATTTACCATTAAGGTACTCATTCCATGTTCTTCAACTGTTATAGTGAAAAATATTGCATCGTCTAAAACACCGTCTGGCTAGGTTCGAATTTGTCTTTCATTATACATTCAAAGCTTTTAGATTTTGTTAGTCTCCCTAGGAAAGAGTAAATTACGTCAGGAAACCTATGTGTAAAATTAATACCTTGTTTTCCCAAAAGTTAGCTTTTTGTTTCTGTGTTGGAATCAGTGCTTCTTCACTGCTTGCTCTAAATTCTCAGGATGTATATCATAAAAAGAGCGTCCACGCCTCAATATATTAATAGCATTTTTTATACTTTCGAACAGATATTGGTATATAATAGTATTATGCATACGTTACGGGTAATTTAGCGGCGAACGTTAGGTAGTTGGTTCAAAAAATTATAATCACAATTTCGTTTGATATATATTATTGAGTATTCCCAGCTGCCGTCGCGCCTTTAGTGCACTAAATTTGAGAAAAATACACAATTTTTGTACCAAGTCCACAGTTTTTATAGAAAAGAAGTGCAACCCATTATGCTATTGTGGGGCAACGATATGACCACCTAGTTGCTACTTTTACTATTTTTGGTTATGTCTAAGCTGACGTTTGCGATTACGACGGTCCAAACCAATTTATGCCTGTATCTGCAGCATGAACTTGTGGCCACTAGTGTAATGGAAAATTATAACATAGCTAGGAAAGAATATTCGGTTTATGATTTTGCTTATTATTGTATTTCTCCTTTTTCAATTATAATTAAAGATCAGCAATTTTTACGGTAGTGGGGAATTCGCCGACCAAGGCGCTTAGTATGTTACTACTTAATATGACACTATACCAATCAGACACTATCAAAAATTCATAGGTATATACATTACGGCAAACACTATTCTAGAAACAATTCTATTGTGTCGTAAAGAAGTTGGCCGTTGTCATATTCACTAATTGTCATTGTTTTCCTTAGTATTTCAGCGCAACAAAGACATGCCACTATTGACAACAGTAACCACAACAGAAACAACAACTATTACACAATCAACAGCAGCAACATTAGCCGTAAGCGATGAGGGTTCGACGAAAGAAGAAAAAGATTCCGGGATATCAAGAACAACCGACTCCGAAGCTGAACTGGCAACAATGACGGTATTATCGGCAGCGGTTGCCATGCCAACATGTCGCGACGTGCAGCTGCAAAACGGGCAACAGCCTCAAACGTCGCACTCCACGACAGCTCAACAACTGACCTCCATGCAAAACGCCCTAATGCCATGGTACGCTTCGAATCAAGACCGGCAACACCGTAAGTTTTGTGTAGAGGTCGACGGGATGGATGTGCTGACCGGTCTTGCTTTAATATACATTAATTATGATGTGTGCAGCGAAATGAAAAAATAAAAAATAAAATCAAGTCCATTTCTGTTTTAGATTCATTTGAATACACGATTACTATCTACCCGATCTGATCTTAGTTTTACATGAAAGTCATTATAACTTCACTTGTGTGAATTTGATTTCACATTTGATTTCATTAGGGTGAGATAAATTTAATTCGAGTTCCTGCCATAGTACTAACAACAGAGCTAATTTAAAATTAGCCGTTCAGGTCAATTATATTAGAAATAACTGCGTGTGCGTCAACGGAAATCTTATTTTAAAATGACACTCACAAAGTCATGAGCTAATAATATTTGTTTATTTTCATCTGGAGCTTAATTTTAATGTCTCGTTATTTTTAACAAAATAACCTACATTTTCATGACAGCAATTAAAAACAAATAGATGCATGGTATGGTGAATTCAAAACACTATATGTTTCGTTACTGAAAGTTTTCCGCCTAGCGACGAATGCAAATATAAGTTCTTCGAACTCGGCGAACTCCACCGTCCGTGCTCCATAAGTAACCGTTCTTCCGGTGGATCGGATGTCGTAGCGGAAGCAGTGGCTCCTCCAGCCCGGAAGCTATGAAGAGTAATACGTCCTGAAATATCAAACTCCCGTAACAATCGTTGTAACAGTAATCGACAATAGCTGTAAGACCAACGAACCTTACGAGTAGGATCGGAGAAAATGTAGTCATCTTTAGAAAAATAGTAATTATGCTGCAATGCCAATTTTAACCGAGCGAAAATTACACTAGGGCAGTAACTAAAATACGATAGCGAAATAAACACCGACTGTCCTCGACGAAGCTGATCCGTTTTAGAACCCCTTATACAAAGTTCAAGGTGGTCTGCAGCCACCTTGACGCTAGACAACAACAGGTCCAAAGCTTCACCACAACGTAGATAACCAAAAAACATTGTTTGCAGGAGGAAAGCCAACTGAAGCCTGTGAACTGACATGTCAGTACGTACTAGACGTCGCATAATAAAAACAAAGCGAGACAAGCTTATTGAGGATGTGCGACGGACGGGAGTAGCGATCGAGGCAACACGTTTTGCAGTTTCGCAAACCAGTTTACAGATGGCGTTACAGGCGGGAGACTGAAGTCCTGACAAGTCGTGAGCCCATACTATAGAAGACCACGCTATGGAAATAGTGGAACTAGACATACCTTGATCGCACAAAAATTTGAGATAAGCAGAGACTCACGTTGTCGAAGCCGGAAGCCATTGAAAACAGTTGATCGCGCACCAGGTGGAAAATTTGACCAAACTGCGGAGATAAATTTTTACAGTCGAGGGTGCCTTGGACGCAAACAAAAATTTCGGCAACTCGGAAATGCTGCGCTGACATGCAGCAGAACTGAAGCAGGGCGCCAGGAATCTGCCAGCTGCGAAGGATTTGATTTCTGGAAAATAAAAACTAAATTGAGACAATAGAAATATGAGGGAGGGGGGAAGGGTAGATAAACACTGACATGAGCTATAATCACCAAACCTTGCAATGATCTGTATCCCAAAACTTGAACAATATATAACTAAAGCTGTTTTGCATAGGCAAAATAGTTTCCATGAAAATTTCAGTTATTTTTAACAAAATAACCTACATTTTCATGACAGCAATTAAAAACAAATATGCAATGTTACAAAGTTGTAAAATTGTAGTAGAAAGCTCGAAGAGGGCTGCGGAAATCTGGACCGAAAATAGAAAATTTTTGAGAACCGGACACAATGAGGGAGCGAGATGGAGCAAACCTTATGTCTCGGATAACATGTTGGGCGTATGTAGAGTTGAAAGCCAAGAGTTTTGGCCAAAAAATTGCCGACGGCCACTCAGGTAAGATTACCACACCCCTAGCAGAGCTAAGCCGCATATGCTGTAACGTGCGGGAGACCAGACCAACCGGGGGTACGCACCAATTGTTTTCACCAGACCATGAGACGGCAAAGCAGTCAACCTGTTCACAACCAGGGAACCAAATCTTCGAATTAAACCTAGGCAGCTTAGCATTAACGCAGTTAGCAAAACGATCAATAGTAAACGGACCAACTGCCCTAGAAATATAGGAAAATACAAAATCGGAAACTGACCAGTCGTACCAATCGTATTGCCTGCTCAAATAGTCAGCCTTCAGATTCAACGACCTGGGGAGCCACTCGATCTCCAAACGAATCTGGTATTGAATACAAAGACTGAGTAGACGAAGCGCAATAGCCTGCAGATCCGGATTCGGACTGCCTACACGGACAATAGCGCAAACGGCCTGATTATCAGAATAGAATTTAACCAGTTTGTGGGCTAGTAAGTGTTTAAAAGAATAAAGCCCCAGCTCTATAGCCCGCAACTCACGATATGTAGAACTAGAATTGCTATCGGCGGAACTAAAGTTAATAACCTCATAAGCCTCTGTGTTACCTCGAATAAAAACTGCTGCGCCTCCTGTAGCACTGGCATCGCAGAAAACAAGCGTAGCGGGGAGAGAATAAGCTAGCATCCTCTGAGTAGGCAAGCGTGCGATTTGATGCTTCCAAAAAAAGAGATCCTGAAGACACCGGGAACTCAAAGTAACCCTCTTATCCCACTGAGAAGCATTACAGATGTCAGCATATAATCCCCTGGTCATGAGCCTAGTAATACAACCTGCAACTGGACTAAGAGATATAATCGTACCTGAAGCCTTGGCCAACATCCGAGCGGATACATGTGTTGAATCCAGGCACGCAGCCACCACCTTCCGAACATTGTCCAGCTTGTTAGCCGGTACTTCTAAACAGAATTGTGATAAATCTATAATATAACCCAAATGCTTCAAACGGCGCGAAGGGTACCAACTGCATTTCTCGTTTTCAAAAAATCCTAAGGAGCGTAAATCACGTCTACATGTTTCTGCGTGCTGCAGGGCTGTACTAAACTGTTGGTGAGTTATTAAACCGTCATCCAAATATACGGACACTGATATACCTTGAGATCTCCAGAAACAAATAACTGGGCGAAGAAGTTTCGTGAACAAGAAAGGGCCCAGAGACAAGCCGAACGGCAGAACATTAAAATAAAAATATTCAGTGACGTCTCCAAAGACCCATGAAAAGCCCAAAAACTGTCGGTAGTGCGGATGGACATCCAAGTGGTAGTAACCGGACTTGATGTCGAAGCTAGACATATAACCATCGCGCGAAACTAAGGAAAGCACTGTACGCAGGTCTTCCAGTTTAAACTTAGGTGGCTTTGTGAAACTGTTAACATATCTGAGGTCTAGAATCAACCTTTTCTTCCCCGTAGCCTGAATAGCTACAGACAGGGGATTTACCACTATGGGCGGCTCTGAAACTCGCGATGCAAAACCGTTGTAAACCAAGTCCACGATGGTTTCCCGAACAAACTCACCGTGTCTGAACGCGGAAAAATTATTCGCTGAATGTTTCTCTGGAGGAACTGCCACGAACGGAATGGTAAAACCGTGTTTAACCATGTGCAACACAAAGCTGTTCCGCGTGATTCTAGACCAGTTACAGAAATGCCTAGAAAGACTACCTTTAATCGCCAACTTAGGCGCATGCTGTTTGCATAACAATTCATTGTCAAACGACTTACCCGACTTGGAGAAACGGATGGTTCTACTTGGAGGTACCAGCGTCGCTGGGACACTCGGCTTTGGCGTAAGGACATTCGTGGGAGAAATGTCCAATGCGGCCGCAGGTGAAGCATGGCATAAGTTGCTTCGCTGAAGAAGCCGTAAACGCTTTGGGGGAATATGTGCCGGCGAACCGAGCTCCAGCCTCTGCTGATGTCCTAAACCGGGGCGCTTGAGACGAATAAGGGACATTGCGGCTGCCGTAAGAAAAACGTAAGGAGCGTTTGGCTTTAGCTGTGTCAATTGCTTTTTGAATTCGGCGGCTATCCTCTGGAGAATCGCCAATATCGGACGAGCCCTTGTAATTAGAAACTGCCGCCCAACCACCGAGGTCAGCGATACGAAGGAGCTTACAGCGTTCTTTAATCTGAGCGCGAGACTCGGCCAAGAGGGTGGAAAGCGTTGTTGGGTCAATTTCGTCAACACCACTGGCTAGAATAGCTTCTGCTTTGATTATTGGCCTTTCGATACGAGCTAAACAATCCACTTGATGTTGCAAATATTTAGAGCTTAGGTTAATATAACTAACGTTAGAAACCGAAGAAGGATCAGATGAGTTCTGTCTTATAAGCTCCAGTACACGAGCTTCAGAAACTTGCGTGCCAGACGTCGCTGGATGTTCAGAGTCAGACATACGCAGCTCGACATACAACGTAAATAAACACTGACATGAACTATAATCACCAAACCTTGCAATGATCTGTATCCCAAAACTTGAACAATATATAACTAAAGCTGTTTTGCATAGGCAAAATAGTTTCCATGAAAATTTCAGTTTTCTGCGTAAATTGGCGGAAAAAACGTTTAAGCAAAAAACTCTTTAAAAAAGCCAATTTGTCCCCCTCCCAGAGTAGGGAACAATTTTAAAAAAATATTAAAAACCTTATGCCTTTAACAGAAAGAACCAACTCATCTAAAAAACGCGAGCTTACAGGACAGGCCCCGCCACACACCATCTCTATTGCACCACGAACAAACAAAACACCACACACCACACCCCCTCCCCCCCCATCCTCGACACCGCTCCCCTTGGCTCTGTATACTCTTTACAAGAAAAACAACGGGGCGTACATGTGGTAAAGGCTCAGTATTTTTGATGTTTACGATAGTTTAGTAATACATTTTAGAACAAGTGATGCATGTCAGCGAGCCAATGCCTTCAGCAGCTCCTCTGTACCGGTCGGAGTCTGAAGGAAGCCTAGCTGTGAGCGCTGAAGTGGCTTCGATAACCCGTGAGCTGAGCGATATTCACTTGGATTGTGATAGGATTGTATCAAGTTTCGTTGATCAGGAACTAAGAACCCGAGAGCAGCTGGGGGATGAGCCCATGCGCTTGTGTCGAATTTGGAACTAGCATTCGGGTTACGAAACACCAATAATCCTCCTGATGGCGAACGATCCCCACTTGCAAATCGGGATCCAAGTCTCCCATCAACTGTTATTGAATCAGTCGGTCGAGCTCAATCTGAGTTACAAGAAAAATTTACGACGTCCGACAAAAGTGACAATTTGACCGGTGGAGTGCTATCACCTCTGGTACCTGACTATCAGTCTCCGACGCCATTGCCCCAAGATGTCAGGTATTGCCAGTTGTTGCTTAATAAAAAATTAACATCGCATACTTTTACTAACAATACAGTGTCAAAGCGGGATAATTACCGTCTATCAGAAGCTGACGCTGCAACAAACGCCGGTGGTATCACTTGCGATCAATTAAATGTGGATTTTAATTTAATCACAACTACAGGCGTTGAGTTCACGCCCCAACATAATTCGGCTGTCGGATTTGGCGGAGGTGAATTTTACACCAATATTGCGGCGTTACAATCTGAACTTCAAAATGAACACGGACAAGGTACGAGGCCTCCCGGAAGCAAGAAACATTTGCGAAGCCAAACTGTAACACTGGGCGTTCTTCCTAATCCTAACGTCATAATTAATAGGCCTACCGCTGGGGCAGGCGCAAGCGAAAGGGCTTCCTCGTCTTCGAGTGCTTATAACACAAGCGGCGGCGATTGTGCTAAAAGTCAATATATTTACCCATCGACTCAAAGTTATCACCCAGGTTCCGTGATAAGCGGATACTCTGCCCCTATTTCATGTGACGCGCCGCAATACGCAGCCGTAAAGAAAAACAACATATTATCAACAAAATCCGGCTACAATCATGCAGCGGTGTCATCGTTGAGTCAATCTTCTGCATCAAAGATTGTTACTATTCCGTCAGCGCCCACTGCAGGCAATAATTGGGCCACCGATGCTATTTTATATTCTGGGTTTCAACCAAACATCGGTCAAGCATCAAGAAGATGGCCTAACTTCAATCCAAAAGTCAAAGCTAAAATTATGGATATCATGGAAACATCGCTAAATCCTGTATCAGTGAAGTCTTGTCTTCTTCTTCGGTTTTTGCATCCTAACGAATAACGCATGCGTGCCACAACCACCCACCAAATTCCGCAGTCTCATCTTATGCACGACTGGTCCACCTGCATGAACAACGATACCTTCGTGAAGTGATGCTGCGTGAAGCCAAGGCCCAGCTAAGGCAGCAACAACTTTTGGAGCATAAAGAAAGCGAAACGCGGAATCTTGCCACGAGTTGTCACGATGGTGGACCAGGAAACGATCAAAGTCATCTGAAAGATGTTTTTCTCGAATGAAGATGGATCTGTGGTAGACGTACTGCTGTGCCGTATCAAATGGAGTGGAAGGTTAGAAGTGAACTTGAAATATTTATTTGGTGAGGAACTGGTTCTGTTTTAAACGGATATCTTGTATTATATATGGCTGCTGTTTTATAACCCCGGATGTGGTTGTTTTTGTACAGCTATGAGTTACGTCAACAAAATATAATTCAAAAATATATAGTTGCTGTTGGCTTCACTTTAAGTAGCAACAGCCAATAACTGACATAAAGTTTCTTTGAAATTTTACCCGATGGTACTGATATAAATTTAAATATTTTAAGTAATCAACTAAGGTGATGAAAGAGCATGGCTAAAAAGTATTTCAAATTTTACTTTCGCGTGATCTCGAAATTTTCGTTTTCGTTTAATTCGAAATTGCATGTCGTTCACGTGACTAGAGGACAATTGGGTGGAAGATACGCTACTATCAGCAGGAGTAGTAAAGTCAGCTACAACAGTACATAATATACTGTGCGTTAAGCGAAACAAAGAACACCGCTCAAAGAATACATATAGTAATAGCGCGAAGAATATTTGTACGCGCATGCTGTATTTTACGTGCATACTGTGCGAATCGTGCTCAAGTATAGGAACATAAGACAATTTCCCCGCAAAAAATGAATAGCGTAGTGGCAAATCTCTGGTCTTCTAGTTAAAAAGTGAAATATTCGAGTCTCGGTAGCCGGTGGTCGTTTTCCTTTCTAAGAAAATTTCTCTCCAAATTCTTATTACGATCTTATTATCGAATTCTTGCTACTTTTATCTACCATATCTCACGTCGCGATGGTGCTAATAGGACTTCGACTACCTGAAGATCTTTTGAATTAAAAATATTTTAACCTTTTCGACTTCACTCGTGATCTTTAGACTCAACAATAAATTGTTGCGATGTTGCAATAATGAACCACCAATTGCGTAAATCGGCACACTAACATTATACACATACAAGTATTTGTGTGATGGTTAAACTGATCATTTTTAAATATAGGCCACGTCGCGAAATGTTTCTTAAACAGTGTAAATCCAACGGTCTATGCGAATCATCTCGTACAATTTAATTAAACTGTATGTTTGTTTCATGTATAATATGAAAATATTTCTAAACAAAATTTTTTACATATATGGGAAGGATGAGAGAGTTTACAAATATTTGGCTGTTGGTTCCATACAAAGTCATTGGTTACGTTATAAGTGCACGCCGTACAGTTCCTGAAAGAACTTCGCAAAGCGAGCGAATACCAACTCGAATCACTTGATGCCAGTGGCTGTAAAGGGGATTGCTTAACTTTGATGCTTGGAGCGCAGCATGATTTTAAATTTTACGGTATTGTACAGTGTTGTCTTCAATGAAGCGCATTGTTACTCAGCGGCGGTGGAATGCGACTGTTATGGATTCCTATTACTGCAGCCCATGCATACAGCGTGCGTCCGGGACTTGTGCTTCCCAGCTTTAAAAACATTCCAGCGTTGATATTATTGCTACAGTCGTCAAGCTATAACATTGTATTCATCTTTAGTCAAACAGTGCATTTGAGAAGGAGCTTCAGCATACAGTATTTGTGTGGCCGTATTTAATGTTTTTGGTATCCGATAACTGGAGCTCGCTAACCAGTCCAAGTTGGTTTGCAACGAAACTCTGACATTTATACATGTAACCACATGAAAAGGAATATCATATGACATTTATACATGTAACCACATGAAAACGAATATCTGCTTAATTTTATGAAGTGTTAGAATATCAAAAACGAATATCTGCTTAATTTTATGAAGTGTTAGAATATCAAATTTACGAGGCTCAAATAGAATTGTGTTTATATATTTTATTAGTATATCGGAAAATTAGTTTGCGCAGATTCAGCGACTTAATCTAAATGAAGATGGCATGTTTTAATTTGGGAATATAATTTAGCAAGTCAGACGGCGCATGGTTTACGTACATAACGTTGCTTAGATTGCTGAATAAAATTGAGGTGATTTGAAATTATACATTTAATACGATTTTATAAAATATCAATAAACACTGTAAAGATAATATTTTAAAAAGATTATATCAATTTTGCACTGTATCGTAAAGGTTGACTATACAGGAATGCTGAGATTCATATTGGTATATATGGAATAAAATTGCTATAGAAATTTAGCTTCCTGTGGATTTCTTCCCAACCAGCTTTACGTATTCTAGCCCTAGCTGTAAGTATTTTTAATATTAGCGCCAGGTGACGCACAGCGTCAAGTTCATGAGAAACCCAGATTATACTATATCTTTGTGGTTAAAAAACTATGAACCACTCTTAAGCGACAAAATGGTATGTCAGCTTAGAAGGTAAATAGTTCCGATGGGTGGAGTTGCGGGGTGTAAGTCAGGGGAAAACTTTCGAAATTTCTAGGAACTCATAATTTTTCCAAATTTAGCTAAAATTTTGTTCAACTTTTCCTATTTTAGTATATTCTCTCCTATTTTTGCTAAATTTTTCTATAATCTTTGCTATTTTTCAAAAAATTTTCACAATTTGCCAAATTACAAAAACGATGCGCGCAGCCCAGCTTCTAGGGAAGAAGGTAAATATCGGTTGGACGAAGGGATCGGGCGTTAAAACCTCCTAACCCTATACCTACCTTTGAGTAACCAGAATCTTTACCTAAGCTCACTGGCTGCATCGTCATCGTTGTTATACCCAGTCGTTCGCTTGCAAGCTTTTCAGCTCGTTGCTTGAGTAGTAGCTTCTTTTAATTGGACAATGCTGCGAAAATATCGAGTTCCATCATGGCGTCGCTAATCTAAATAAGAAAAGAACACAAAGTTCCTCATGTCGCAGTGATTTCAATTGCCGTGCATAAATCAAAAACATCAACTAATCTTCTGTCAAATTGTCTAAAACAGCGAATACGCACAATTCGTACAACCCAACGAAGTTCCACGTCGCGAAAATTTTCTGTGCTCTTTGAATAATGTGACTTTCAGGCTAAATATCATAAGGTTTGGTAATATTCGATTTATATCATGCATACACTTTAGCGGTCAAATTTACAAAAAAAATTTTTTCAGGTACCCTAGGCAGTGGATTTTAAACTTCTCCTGGTGCATATGACTTATATTATGACGTTTGGAAGGCTTATTTGCTCCAACATTTGAAAAATCTCTAACATGATTCACTTAAAATAGTTATTGTGTACGTTTGCCATGTTTACAAAATACGCGAAATTGTTTTCAAACTAACTAGTATTAATGGGTTATCCTATGACTTGGCAGGTAGTGTGATTTAAAAACACTCAATATCTGGAGCTTGCATGGAGCTTAAAACATTTATCTTCCTAGCAGTAAGACGTCAAACCCAGTGATTTTCACAGTTTTTTAACCACGAAGATGTAGTATAATCTGGGTTTCTCATGAACTTGACGCTGTGCGTCACCTGGCGCTAATATTAAAAATACTTACAGCTAGGGCTAGAATACGTAAAGCTGGTTGGGAGAAATCCACAGGAAGCTAAATTTCTATAGCAATTTTATTCCATATATACCAATATGAATCTCAGCATTCCTGTATAGTCAACCTTTACGATACAGTGCAAAATTGATATAATCTTTTTAAAATATTATCTTTACAAGCAATACGTTGTAACCTACTAGTTACGTTAGTATTGTTGTTAAACCAGATATTTTAAAAAGATTATATCAATTTTGCACTGTATCGTAAAGGTTGACTATACAGGAATGCTGAGATTCATATTGCATATATCGAATAAAATTGCTATAGAAATTTAGCTTCCTGTGGATTTCTCCAACCAGCTACGTATCTAGCCCTAGCTGTAAGTATTTTTAATATTAGCGCCAGGTGACGCACAGCGTCAAGTTCATAAAAACCCAGATTATACTACTTCGTGGTTAAAAAATGTGCACTGGGTTTAAACGTCTTACTGCTAGGAAGATAAATGTTTTAAAGCTCCATGCAAGCTCCAGATATTGATGTTTTTAACTACGTGACTTGCCCAGTCATAAGGATAACACGCATTAATACTGCGTCCGTTTGAAAACAATTTCGCGTATTTTGTAAACATGGCAAACGTACACAATAACTATTTTAAGTGAATCATGTTAGAGATTTTTCAAATGTTGGAGCAAATAAGCCTTCCAAACGTCATAATATAAGTCATATGCACCAGGAGAAGTTTAAAATCCCAGTCCTGGGTACCTAAATTTTTGTAAATTTGACCGCTAAAGTGTATGCACTATAAATATACCAAACCTCACGAGATTTAGCCTGAAAGTCACATTATTCAAAGAGCACAAAAACTGAGCGTGGAACTTCGTTGGGTTGTACGAATTGTGCGTATTCGCTGTTGAGCAATTTGACGGATTGGTTGATGTTTTTGATTTATGCACGGCCGGCAATTGAAATCACTGCGACATGAGGAACTTTGTTTTCTTTTCTTATTCGATTAGACGACGCCATGATGGAACTCGATATTTGCAGCATCGTCCAATTCAAAAGAAGCTACTCTCAAGCAACGAGCTGAAAAGCTTGCAAGCGAACGACTGGGTATAACAACCGATGACGATGCAGCCAGTGAGCTTAAGTTAAAGATTCTGGTTACTCAACAGGTAGGTATCAGGTTAGGAGGTTTTCCCCTAACGCCCGATCCCTTCGTCCAACCGATATTTACCTTCTTCCCAGAAGCGATTGCGCGCCGTGCGTTTTGCTGGTAGCAAATATACTGAAAAATTTTTGAAAAATCGCAAAGAGTTGCTGCAAAATTTAGCAAAAATAGGAGAGAATATACTAAAATACGAAAAAAGTCAAACAAAAAATTTTAGCTAAATTTGGCAAAATATGAGTTACTAGAAATTTCGGAACCCCTGACTTACACCCCACAGACCTCACCCATCGGAACTATTTACCTTCTAAGCTGACAGACCTCATTTTGTTGTTAAAGCAGTGGTTCATGGTTTTTTAACCACGAAGATGTAGTATAATCTGGGTTTCTCATGAACTTGAGCTGTGCGTCACCTGCGCTAATATTAAAAATACTTACAGCTAGGGCTAGAATACGTAAAGCTGATTCGAAGAAATCCACAGGAAGCTAAATTTCTATAGCAATTTTATTCCATATATACCAATATGAATCTCAGCATTCCTGTATCGTCAACCTTTACGATACAGTGCAAAATTGATATAATCTTTTTAAAATATTATCTTTCATTGTTATTGATATTTTATAAAATCGTATAAATGTATAATTTCAAATCACCTCAATTTTATTCAGCAATCTAAGCAACGTATGTACGTAAACCATGCGCCGTCTGACTTGCTAAATTATATTCCCAAATAAAACATGCCATCTTCATTAGATAAGTCGCTGAATCTGCGCAAACTAATTTTCCGATATCTAATAAAATATATAAACACAATTCTATTTGAGCCTCGTAAATTGATATTCTAACACTTCATAAATTTCAGCGGATATTCATGATATTCTAACACTTCATAACGAGATATTCGTTTTCATGTGGTTACATGTATCAATGTCATATGATATTCCTTTTCATGTGGTTACATGTATAAATGTCAGAGTTTCGTTGCAAACCAACTGGACTGGTTAGCGAGCTCCAGTTATCGGATACCAAAAACATAAATACGGCCACACAAATACGTATGCTGAAGCTCCTTCTCAAATGCACTGTTTGACTAAAGATGAATCCAATGTTATAGTTTGACGATGTAGCAATAATATCAACGTGGAATGTTTTTTTAAAGCTGGGAAACACAAGGTGCCAGGACGCACGCTGTATGCATGGGCTGCAGTAATAGGAATCCATAACAGTCGCATTCCACCGCCGCTGGTGACGATGCGCTTCATTAAAACAACACTTACAATACCGTAAAATTTAAAATCATGCTGCGCTCAAGCATCAAAGTTAAGCAATCCCCTTTAGAGCAACTTGCATCAAATGATTCGAGTTGGTATTCGCTCGCTTTGCGGAAGTTCTTTCAGGAACCGCACGGCGTGCAGTTATAACGTAACCAATGACTTTGTATGGAACCAACAGCCAAATATTTGTAAACTCTCTCATCCTTCCCATATATGTAAAAAATTTTGTTTAGAAATATTTTCATATTATACATGAAACAAACATACAGTTTAATTAAATTGTTACGAGATGATTCGCATAGACCGTTGGATTTACACTATTTAAGAAACATTTCGCGACGTGGCCTATATTTAACAATGCTCAGTTTTACCATCACACAAATACTTGTATGTGTATAATGTTAGTGTCCCGATTACGCAATTGGTGGTTCATTATTACCACATCGCAACAATTTATTGTTGAGTCTAAAGATCACGAGTGAAGTCGAAAAGGTTAAAATATTTTTAATTCAAAAGATCTCAGGTAGTCGAAGTCCTATTAGCACCATCGCGACGTGAGATATGGTAGATAAAAGTAGCCAAGTAATTTCGATAATAAGATCGTAATAAGAATTTGGAGAGAAATTTTCTTAGAAAGGAAAACGACCACCGGCTACCGAGACTCGAATATTTCACTTTTTAACTAGAAGACCAGAGATTTGCCACTACGCTATTCATTTTTTGCGGGGAAATTGTCTTATGTTGCCTATACTTGAGCAGCGATTGCACAGTATGCACGTAAAATACAGCATGCGCGTACAAATATTCTTCGCGCTATTACTATATGTATTCTTTGAGCGGTGTTCTTTGTTTCGCTTAACGCACAGTATATTATGTACTGTTGTAGCTGACTTTACTACTCCTGCTGATAGTAGCGTATCTTCCACCCAATTGTTCCTCTAAGTCACGTGTAAACGACATACAATCCGGAATTAAACGAAAACGAAAATTTCGAGATCACGCGAAAGTAAAATTTGAAATACTTTTTAGCCATGCTCTTTCATCACCTTAGTTGATTACTTAAAATATTTAAATTTATATCAGTACCATCGGGTAAAATTTCAAAGAAACTTTATGTCAGTTATTGGCTGTTGCTACTTAAAGTGAAGCCAACAGCAACTATATATTTTTGAATTATATTTTGTTGACGTAACTCATAGCTGTACAAAAACAACCACATCCGGGGTTATAAAACAGCAGCCATATATAATACAAGATATCCGTTTAAAACAGAACCAGTTCCTCACCAAATAAATATTTCAAGTTCACTTCTAACCTTCCACTCCATTTGATACGCACAGCCGTCGGCGTCTACCACAGATCCATCTTGATTCGAGAAAACATCTTTCAGATGACTTTGATCGTTTCCTGGTCCACCATCGTGACAACTCGTGGCAAGATTCCGCGTTTCGCTTTCTTTATGCTCCAAAAGTTGTTGCTGCCTTAGCTGGGCCTTGGCTTCACGCAGCATCACTTCACGAAGGTATCGTTGTTCATGCAGGTGGACCAGTCGTGCATAAGATGATGTCTGCGGAATTTGGTGGGTGGTTGTAACCTGCAGTGCGCTATTCGTAGGATTACAAGAAACCGAAGAAGAAGACAAGACTTCACTGATACAGGATTTAGCGATGTTTCCATGATATCCATAATTTTGGCTTTGACTTTTGCATTGATTAGGCCATCTTCTTGATGCTTGACCGATGTTTGGTTGAAACCCAGAATATAAAATAGCATCGGTGGCCCAATTATTGCCTGCAGTGGGCGCTGACGGAATAGTAACAATCTTTGATGCAGAAGATTGACTCAACGATGACACCGCTGCATGATTGTAGCCGGATTTTGTTGATAATATGTTGTTTTTCTTTACGGCTGCGTATTGCGGCGCGTCACATGAAATAGGGGCAGAGTATCCGCTTATCACGGAACCTGGGTGATAACTTTGAGTCGATGGGTAAATATATTGACTTTTAGCACAATCGCCGCCGCTTGTGTTATAAGCTAATGAAGACGAGCAGCTTTCGCTTGCGCCTGCCCCAGCGGTAGGCCTATTAATTATGACGTTAGGATTAGGAAGAACGCCCAGTGTTACAGTTTGGCTTCGCAAATGTTTCTTGCTTCCGGGAGGCCTCGTACCTTGTCCGTGTTCATTTTGAAGTTCAGATTGTAACGCCGCAATATTGGTGTAAAATTCACCTCCGCCAAATCCGACAGCCGAATTATGTTGGGGCGTGAACTCAACGCCTGTAGTTGTGATTAAATTAAAATCCACATTTAATTGATCGCAAGTGATACCACCGGCGTTTGTTGCAGCGTCAGCTTCTGATAGACGGTAATTATCCCGCTTTGACACTGTATTGTTAGTAAAAGTATGCGATGTTAATTTTTTATTAAGCAACAACTGGCAATACCTGACATCTTGGGGCAATGGCGTCGGAGACTGATAGTCAGGTACCAGAGGTGATAGCACTCCACCGGTCAAATTGTCACTTTTGTCGGACGTCGTAAATTTTTCTTGTAACTCAGATTGAGCTCGACCGACTGATTCAATAACAGTTGATGGGAGACTTGGATCCCGATTTGCAAGTGGGGATCGTTCGCCATCAGGAGGATTATTGGTGTTTCGTAACCCGAATGCTAGTTCCAAATTCGACACAAGCGCATGGGCTCGTGCCAGCTGCTCTCGGGTTCTTAGTTCCTGATCAACGAAACTTGATACAATCCTATCACAATCCAAGTGAATATCGCTCAGCTCACGGGTTATCGAAGCCACTTCAGCGCTCACAGCTAGGCTTCCTTCAGACTCCGACCGGTACAGAGGAGCTGCTGAAGGCATTGGCTCGCTGACATGCATCACTTGTTCTAAAATGTATTACTAAACTATCGTAAACATCAAAAATACTGAGCCTTTACCACATGTACGCCCCGGTAAAGATATACAGAGCCAACCGGTGGGTTAACCCAGGTCTAGTAAATCGAGGGGACGTAAGTTTGCGCGTGTGTTGCTGTTTATTTGCTTTGCTGCAATCGATAATGATTGTAGCAGTTGTTCTGACGACATGGCTCTATGCCTGTAAACTCGCATTTTAATAGAATGAGTTTGGTTCTATTCATGTTAAAGGCATAAGGTTATTAAATAATTTTTAAAAATTGATAATCATGCTCTACAACTCATGTAGTGAAGGACACAATTAGGCTTTCTAAAATGATTTATACGTAAACATGTTTTTCCGACAAATTAACGCAGAAAAC